>JANDKE010000103.1:0-35993 GCA_027627275.1 Coprinellus aureogranulatus
TCTTCCTCCCCTGATAACCTTTTACTGAAGCGCTTTCAGGCGGACTTGTCAATGCTTTTTATGAGTGGCATGGAACCCACGGAGCGTTTCCGCTCGTAGGAGGTGCACAATTGTCTCCCGCATTCGCCCTTTGTCGCCCTCATCACACACGCCATGATCTGCCACTACGCGTCCGGGAGTTGCTCTCAATGGAATGGACAACCATATCACGAAGTATCTCAGGCATATCGACTGATCAAACGCGACCAACAAGTTGGCGGGTACAGAAAAGAGGCAATACTAACAACAGCTCTGGACTCTTCCGCTCGTCCTCGCGATTTGGTTGGGAATTTAGTCTGTCTCTTGTGTTTCTGCATTCCCAGTGTTCACTCTCTCCCTCTTCACGTTTTACGTTGACATTATTATCTCTTGCTTTGCTCAATGGACTTGTATTTCAGATTCGCTATCATACATCGCTGCTACAGTTCTCTCGCCTAATCCGCAAACTCTTGCGATCCCCCCTTCTATCGCATCCATATACACAACTTCGCCGGGCCTATATCGTGCCAATCTAATTATGTATATAGGCAACCCTGAATATACTACTTCGCTCCTTCGGCCTTCCAGTCTGTTCACCTTCTGTTTCGCAAAGGAGGAATCAATGGATCCCTGCAATGCGGGCACTTTGAATCACGGAAGGGTAAATGGAATACTGAGACTAGATTCCCATACGTACCCTAGTGTTTCTGCGGTGCTACAGGCTCTGGAACTCACGAACCAACTGAGCGTAGTCGGTTCTCGCCAACACGCTTCTGCGTTCTAGAATGGGAAAACGCGCCCCGTCGGTCCCGCCCTTTGCGTCCGATCACTTTGGCACCAGGGGCGATACCAAACACCGCAGTCAACACGCTTCTTTCACCCATGTCACATCCCCAACGCATTGCCCCAACTCCTGCGTGACGCATTATTCCTCTTCTCTAACAGTACAGCGGAACGCGAGGAACGCGAAGAACGCCCACTCGCCCAGTGTGCAAACCCTCCTTGCCATGGGACGAATGGATTGGGGATCTCATCGGGATCTGGGATCGGGAACCAGGAGAGGCACTTGAAGGATGTAGGGTCGCTACTGCTTACCACCGTCTTACAGGTTCGTCCTTCGTTTCTGTCAGTAAGTATATGATTGCGTATACCTTCCCGGTGTCCTCAGTTCGCTGATCCGACCTCTTTTTCACCCATAGGCCCTCACTCTGCAACACCTCGACGTTGTTCACGTCCCGTTCAGCGTGCGGCCTCTCCATCATCGTCACATTTCTACAAACTGCCCACTGCCGAGGTAATCACAATGTCTACAGTACCCTTGGATTCAAACTAACGACAATTTGCCATACTTCTACAGTGAATTCGTCACGGCTACCCTCATATCCCTGGGTTGCTCGTTGGACCCAAACCTCCATTGCCTACGCGAGCGAACGCCCTCATTCAAGATCTCGGTTACCCCTCGACTACTCTCCCGTTCCAACTCAATGAGGTCAAGCTTGCAGCGCCGACCCATATCCCACAGTGTGGCCTTCACCTCCACACGTGCTCGCGCTGGCCTCTTCTCATCCGATCACGAATAGACCCTACCCCTTTCGACATGCACCCACACTCGAGGACACCACCTACCTTCCGGGGACGAAGGACGATGAGGGGACGGACGTTCAAGACGCGGGTTCAGACAAGGGGGACAGCGTCCTCCCTCCAATCATCACCGTCACGTCGAATCAATTATCCCCGCATCCCGCATCTCGCATCCCGCATCTCGCATCCCAACACCCGACCCCCTCCCTCCCAACTCCCTCCTTCTCCTAACGCTCTACGGGAACCTCGATGTGTATGTCCGCAACCATGTCCGCAACCACCGTGCATCCTACGACGCTCCTCCCAATCCTTCTGAATCCAGCCTTCGTCCAAACGCCAATGGTCGGAGGGAGTGCACATAGCCATTGCGAAGAGTGGAAGGAGATCCCGCATATCCTTCCGCAACATCCCCTCTTCGAGAAGGCCACGGTATCCGTGCCCTATGTGAGACCGGGGTGGTGGGGCACACCCATTCATCCCAATGCCGAAGACGCCCACCGCCAGCGGCCAAGATCGTGGACGTCAATACCCAACACTTGGTCTCGAGTGAAAACGTCCTCGGGATGCTATATGGGATGAAGAGGTATCGGAGCCCATCTGGGCTATGGTCGTTGACCAAGGAGGAAGGTGGGGAGGTGGATGGAGCGAAACGTCTGCCAGCGACGAGTCTGACTCCGGATATCGCGTGTAGGACCGGGAGGTGTTCGGGGGTGGTGGCTGAAATAGGAGAAATGGGGTTCCGAATGCAAGGGTCATGAACCGCTCGAGACGGTCTGCACCGTCGTCTCCATACCGAACAGAGCGGTGATTGTGGTCCTCGGTGAGGTGGTAAGTCTGACTGCATTTCCCGTAGTGTATTCGTTCGTCAACCCCAGTTCTGGTTCGCTTGGATGTGATCGTACCTTCCTGTTGTCTGAGTGTTCTCTGATAACCGTACTGTATAATTACATGCTCTCATGTATAGTGCACTGGATTAAGAACATTCTAGCAATACCACTGTGTAAATCGGACGAAACAGGTGTAGATTGGATATGCGATGAGTGCTGTACCACCCGAATGGGATGATCGGAGTTCTAACAAGGGTTGTGTTCAGATTCGTTTCATCGCCTCGTGGTTCTACTCTGTGAGTCGGATTTCGACGTTGTTCAGAACCAAATCCGAGAAGACCCACTGTGCAGCTCTTCAACCATGCCGACTACGTCTCGATCTTCGGCGTCAAGAGGGAAAGCTCGAGCGGCGGCTCCTACAGATCCGGCAAGCACCTCCGACCCAGGTAATATCTTTGCGAACCGAGGCTTGTCTTATCGATAGCTGAACGTCCTTAATTATAGCTCCAGGTAATGGAAAGGGCGTTCGGCTTATTATGGACCACATCTCGATCCCGCCAAATCCATGGAAGGGCGTAGAAAAGCAGTCTGGGACTGCTGATTCATCCGACGACGAAAGCGACGAGGCTTCGTCTACCTCCCTTGAATCTTCGGCTCAGAACCCAACGCCGTTGACGACAGCAAAGCGAACCAGAATTATCTTGGAGCCTCTCGATGAGCCTCCTCGAAACAGCAATGGTATGGGTTTGTATATCAAAGTTAACAGTAAACTGAAGACACCTGCGTAGCAACGAGCAGCGCAAGTAGTGTGCCTCCGTCTAGATCCCTCGAACCTCCGGCTCAGAACCCAACACCGCTGACGAGGCCAAAACGCAATAGAATTATACTAGAGCCTCTCGATGAGCCTCCCCGAAACAGCAAAGGTATGGATTTGTGTATGAGGCTTTCGCAGTTGGCTGAAGGTGACCNNGCTTAGATACGGGCAGTGCGAGCNACGAGGCTTCGTCTCTCTCCCTCGAGCCTCTGGCTGAGAACCCAAAGCCATCGACAAGGTCAAGACGCAGGGCGAAGCGTAGAAGAATTGCTTCGGAGCCTCTCGATGAGTCCCTCCCAAACGAAGGTATGTGTTTGTGTATCAAGCTTTGCAGTGAGCTGAAGATCCCTACTTAGATATAACCTCCGTCGTCTCTGGTCGCAGCTCACATGAGCGAATATCGCCCGACAAATCCGGGTGTGAGTCTATACCCCACTTCTTTAGCCGAGGAGTTGAACTAACTTCAAATAGGCTCCACCCCACCAAGTACGCGGAGCACCAGGCGAACTAGTACCGACGAAGAGTGGGCACCATTCGCAATGGATGACGATTCCGATTACGGAGAAGCAGCTACTGCGCCTGCTGACACCCACACGGATGAGGAGACGGAGGACGAACAGATTACAGACAAGGAGGATAAGGACTGGGAGGAATGCAGAAAGAAAACAGAGAGGGGTAGCCCTATAGACCGTGGGTTCATGAGTGATGCATACTTCCGTTCAGGGCTGACAACCGTCCAGGACCTCGTCTGAGCGAAGAAGAAATGACCCGACTTCTCTTTGGCGCTGAGCAACAGACCAGTCACCTGTCAGCTTTCGTCCAGAGGGTCATGGCGTTGACATACGACCCCATCGCCGGGACCTTCAAGCTTGGCGACAAGCCATGCGAGCATGACCTCGTTGACGATGCCTCCGGTGCATCCTGCGCATTATTGGATGCTCTCGGATTGGAATGGGTGAAGCAGCTAGGGCACTGTGTCGATACAGGCCACAAAAGCATGCTACTGCGTAAGGCCCTGGAAGGGGTACTCCAGCAAGCGGTGCAGGCAGTGACGCCGACTACCTTGCGGGTCGATATGATGCTGAAGCACATCCGCGATGCCTACCCACTGAGAAACGAAACAGTGGAAGAGGTACTTGACCGCTTCAAAGAACTAACTCTGGACACACCCATCTGGTCATTGCAACCTCCCATTCTTCATGAACGATGCCGAGAGTGTGAAGCATGGTCGACGAACCTCAGAACCCACCACTCACGAGAACATCGGGACAAAAAACGCGAAGAAACACTCGAGCGTGGTTGGTTCATCCTCCCACTAGGAGTAGGAAGTGGGTGTCGCACGTGGTTCCACACCATTGTCAAGATCAGGGTGTCTTCAATGTCCCTGAACAGTCCAAGTCCGACTGCCGCCACCGTCCCCTCGATGGAATCCACTGGAGAGAAACACAGCCCACATAGGACCATCCCATCATACGTCCGACACCTTGCATGGGGTCTTTACCTGGGCTCAATCATCAAGGAACTCCCGATCTTCTTGGCAGGGCAAGCGTTGACAGAAAGACACTCGAAGGAGTGGCGTGCACCTATGAAGGCTGGTCCAAACAAGATGGCCTCATGTTGTGTTATATGCGCTGTGGATTCATCTCTTCCGCACCTACGAATCGCCATTCAGAACTACCTTGCTTTGGCGGACCAGAGGCTATTGTCATCCCATGAGAGTGTGCGGGCGCTGGTAACTCAGGGGTAAGTGGTACAGTACTGCTTGTGGATGGACCCAATTCTAATAAGACTGGTGGTATAGGAAGAAAGGCTTGTTCAGATCAATTGGGCTAGCAGCGCGCGCAAGTTATGCTCAATATGCTGAGCAAGCAGTCACGTTGGCTCTGCGATGGGTTGCTGGTATCCGCGAAAATCATCCAGTGATACAGTGCCTGAAAGGTGGTAAATGGAAGCCAGACTGGAAAGGAGGGCAGAAGAAGCAGTGCGAGGATTTTCTGGAGACCATCGACGATGCGTTCGGAACGAAGAGAGCTAAGAAGGAGCGGAAGAAAGTCTACGAAGCATTCAGGCTGAAAAGCCTCCCATTTATTCATCGGTTCTTTGTGGACGCATTCACGAGCGATTTCCAGACTGGCAAGCCAGTGGATTCGATCCTCGAACAAGTCGTCCTGTTCCATTCATTCAGTGTATACAACGGGTGGTGTCCAGGGCACCTTGTCATTAGTGGGCCACTAATCAGGATGCAGTACCTCTCCCGCTCTGTTCTGGTTCACTGTGCCTATCTTGGCGGCCTCGAAGAGCCATGGGGTGACCTTTCAGAAGGCGATGAGGTGGGCATACCGGGTAGCAGGGAAAGTCATGTGGGAGGAGGAACCAATGGCAATGGAGACGATGACGATGACGATGACGATGACGATGATGGGCTAGAATGGGAAATCGTAAAGTCGAAAGATCCACCAAAGGAGGTTATGAAGGCTGGTATCCCGAGGTAAGTGTGAACAAGCGGTGTCTCCAGCTTACAAAGTCTGATTTATCTCCTGTAGCAGGATCTCCATGTGTCAGAAGTACTTTGTGAGCATGGGGTCCCAATTCCAATGGACACGTTTCAGTTCTATGTGGGCCTACATGAGGGCATCAAGTCGGCACAACCCAAGCTCAACCATTGTGCGGTGGGACCTTGACGGAGGTGTCAACTTCCATTTCCAGGCATCATACTGCACCATTGTTCTCGACTTGGACGACTACCGGACTGGCATCCAGCAACTGCCTGAAGCAGTGTGGACATCCTTCACCGCGCTATTCCCCCTAAGCTATCCTCCAGAGATCTTGGTTGAGCTCTCGAGTTTGAACATTGCTTCGTTTGACGACGACATCACCTCCGAGGAATCACTACTCAACCGAAGCAGAAACATCACCATCTTTGACCAGTACTTGGAGCCACTAAAGGAATGCCTGGGCGAGGACAAACGATGGGCAATGTCATACCCTTCTCGCCTTCAAGAATTCTATGCAGCTCTATCCCAAGGCATCATGATCCCAAACGGAATCGGAATGCGCGCATTTCAGCTGGCAGGACTGAAATTCTCCGCTGTTGGCCCTCTCCCAAGATCAGTATATGTCAACAGTGGGGTGTGCTATGTAGGAAAACCGGAAGCGAAACGGAAGAACCAACTGAAGCTGTATTACGAAGCATACTGGCCACTGGAGGATCGAATCGGACTAGCTTTGCTCCTCTATGGAGGTCTATTTCGCCATATCGAAGCTACTTGCTTTTCCAAGGGATCTGCCGCGTTTGAATCAATATCCCCCTTTGTATTCTTCAACCTCTCCACTGACGACAACAAGCATTACATCTTCACTCGCTGGAACAGTTCGGACGTCAACAAATCCTTGGTGCGGTCGGCATCCCCTTTGAAAGGAGAGGCAAGGGTCCAGCGACATTTCAGCAAAGGATTGCTTCAGCGTTTCATGGGGGAAGAAACAGCCCGCATAGCATTGGATAACCAGCAGGACAATACTCTGATGCGCGACGATCCTAGAAATGTCGAGAAGAGAAGGCAGCAACAGCTATCACTCGGAAAGGCTGTGCACGAGCTTCTCGGTCTCAGAACCCCCTCCCTTCCCCCTTCCCAGAAGCCGGTATCACCGAGATCGAGCTCTCGAGCTTGCTCAGCACCTAGTGCGATACCAATACAGGCTGTATGGGGACGATGTCGAAGGTATTAAGTCGAAAGTATCGACGGTGCTGAAGGGAATGCTTTTCCTTTACGGTGCCCACGGGTCAGATGAACCTATGGGTTGCTTTGGGGACGATGTCCTCGTTGAGGTTGCTTCGGCCCTAATTTACGGCCCAAAGCAGCCTGTCGCATTTGAAGCGATACCGTTCGATGGTTATCCAGTCGATACGATAGCCCTAGCAGCAGCCATTGTGAGTCAATTAGCTGTTTTAGACCGCATCTCTGACGTGCTTCAGATTTATTCTGCAATCCAGGAATGGTCCAGTGGAATCCGTCAATCTGGGCGCTATACGGAGGCAAGCTTTCAGGTGGCCTGCAAATCGTTTTCAACAAAGATTGCAGTGCTGCAGGCCGAAAGGCGACGTGGCTATCTACGGTTTTGTACCAGGGTTCACGAACACGCACGCAAACCTGTGTTAGCCCTACAGGAAGCTCCCTCCCTCCATATAGTTCCTCAGACAGAGATGGTACCTTTCTGTTTAGGAATCGAGGAAGAAGTCGCCGCACCTATACCCCAACTTCAGAGGAAGTCCGTACACAAGTAGTAGACATACTTTTTCCAGTAATTCCTGCTCATAATCATCAGGTGGAACTTCACGCAGTAATAGTATCTATTTGATTCTGCTAGCGAAATCAATCCATGGGTACTCGATGGTCGTTACAGCTAGCGATGGCAGGTAAAGGCCGGCACATGGACGAACTAGGTTGCTCTGTGGTCCGCAGTGCTAACCACAGCGCCTGGAACGTCCCGGACGCCTGTATATGACTCGAACAGCCTACGTCTACGCAGAGCGAATGCCAGTCAACACCACACTCTCTGAACTCAAGACGACGTCGACGTACCTTTCAGCGTCGATCATGTTCGGCGAAGCGGGCAGTACAGCAGTGGAAGAGGCTGGGGAACAAATAGATAAGGTCGGGACTCTCTCGAAATCGCAGAGTAGGTGTAAACTAACCTCGGACACGATCTCTTCCCAACCCCCTCACCGAACACGCTGCTAAGCGCGATCCCCGTATTTTTCACCCTCTTCAACACCCTTAGAGCGCCGGAACCCTCAACAGCGACCTAAGACGCTCAGGATCGCCCCAAAGCCTCGATCGACGCCTTCGAACTCCTATACAGTAGCTGCAGGCAAGCACGAATCAATACCACAGCCCCAAGACCAAAATTGACGAAACATCACCTTGGATCTCGCAGTGGAACGGCTGGGGTGAAGAAGGACGATGTAGGGGGTTCAAGGGGCTGCGAGGAGCGACAGATGAGGTAAGTACACGTTTAATCCACCCTAACGAACTCTAGCTCACCCTTGCACGCTATTCCTAGTACGAAAGCTCGGTTCTCCGCTCTCTCTTGCTCGTCCACGAAATTCGGAACGCTCCAAGACGATTCCAAGCCCTCAGAAAACGATCCAAGACAGCCACGATCGCCTCGAAAGCGCTACAACACCCCGAGGTAAACGTCAGTCAACAGGGTGTCTGCGAGCTTTGATTCGACGGCGACGGACCTTGGGATTCGGAAACGAGGTCTAGGGGCGAAGGGGAGGAGGTAAGGATAGTTCGCAAAGGAAAGGAAGGGAAAGGTCAGGACTCGCTCGACTTCCCAAGGATATCTGGGAGCTAAACTCTGGAACGCTCTCCGCCATCTCACACATCGCAGACTGCTTCTCCCATGCTCGTACGCGATCCTCACGTTCTCCACCTTCTACGACACCTCTACAGATGGAGAGAATTTAGGCGACGATCGAAGANGNNNNTGNNANGATGCAAGCTCTCGACAGACGCCTCCGATGCCACAGTAGACACTACAAGCGAGAGGGAGTCAGCACCACGAGCCGAAGACTAAAACCGACGAAGACTGACCCCGAAGTTGAGCTGGAACGGAAGGAGAAGGGTGAGGGGAGTGAAGGAGTGCCGAGAGGGCTGGGATTCGCAAGGGATAGGTCAGTATTTATTCGTTTCTTAGAGACCTCGTTGGATATTTACCTTCAGCGCCTTTTTAGGCTCGTCAGAAACGCAATTTTCTACCGGGCCCTCGCTTCTCAACGCGTTCTATCATTCATCTAATGCCCTTGTCGCTTATACTACATGAAGGGCCTTCAACGATCTCGAGCGTTGCACGACGCTGTCGGCACTTTTTAGGTTTGCGGAAACGATCGTCAGCCTACCGAACGTTCAGGAGAGTCAAAGCGACGAGGAATTACCCTTGGGGGGTTAGCGGCATTGGGAGCTCGGAAAGGACGAATACTGCTGGAAATCGAAAGGAAGGAGGTCAGTATTCGCCTTCTCCTCTCGAATCTGATTGATTTCTCACTTAGGGGTGCAGAATTTCGTCGCTTGTGTCCCGTAAACGTTTCGGAACTTCGAAAACGCGAAGGAGACGAACAAAGAAAGGAAGGAACTATATAGAGGTTAGCATACCGGCTTTTAGAGAGTCAAAACGAGTGCTTACCCCTTCACATAGACTCAGTTCGGCGAACGCGAAGTGAGGAGGTCGACCGGGGTTATGGGATGGGGAGGTTTGGATGGGTTAAGCTGTGGGTGTACGAACGTTAAGTCAGTAAAGAATTCACTCCAATACGAAGTCAACGACTACGTCCCCGACGTATCTGCTGCGGAGACGTACGAAACGCGTCAATTCACGTACTCCCTTACTAGTAGAGTACCCCTCTCCGCTATCCCGTACTGAAATACAGGACCACACAGGTCCGACCATACGAGGTTGGTAGCCTAGACGGTGCGGAATCGAAAGAGCGAACTGGACAAGCGCGGCGCTAGACGAGCAGAGCATAGCAGTCGTTGTGGGGCTGTGCTCGAACGGCGCAGAGGTGGGCTGTGTTCACAGACCCAAGTCAGAAGCGCTAGGAGGTCATGGATGAAGAGGGCAGAGGGACGACGGAGTTCTCGGAGATGTAACGGCGATTGCGGCGTTTAGCGGGGCTGTTGACGCCGTGACATCAACACGCTTGGACCATCTGCCATCCACGTTGAGAGGGGTTGTTCCCGCCCATCATGTCCATCTGCCCCTCCCATACACGAGACATTGCTCGACCGCATGGAGAGCACACCCGAATCGCCGGCGCTCTGCAACAGCGAGCGTATCACCAATGCGGGTCTGCAACGTGTCGATAATCCGTACTCGCGCAAGATACCAGCCCTCATTCCCAAGCGCTTCAACGTCGATCAGCCATACTCTAGGCTACTTCGGGAGGACGTGGGCTGTTATTTAGGGACTTAGAGGGATGAGTTCGACGAGGTGAGCTCTCCAATTGTCCGTACGACCCTGACAACTTCCTTCGCCCTGCATGCTGACTGACCTCTTCCCTTGTCCTAGACATCTGCTCGTCTCGCCCAGCATGCTGCGCATTACCCAATCTCCCTCTGGATACCACACCCTGTCTCCTACCAAGGTCTATTCTGGGTGCCAAGACTGTCGACTCCACACGCACGTCGCATACGCCGCCCTTGAAGTTTGTCGGGAGTCTAGGACCCCTCATTTTAAGACGTCATCCACAAGATCGATTGTCCACTCTTTCAACTCCTTTCCTGAAGCCGACCACCGGCCATTCGTCGATGTGTGACGCACATTGAATGCTGTTCTCGAGGCAGAGCTCGGTCGTCACCTATACGCCTTGGTGATCCACACTGTGACCCGCAGTCTCAAGAGAGCGTGGATGCGAGGGGACTTCACTTTGGTAGGTTGTTTCCGCTCGACCTTCCCGTGGATGTCTGGGGCATGGGCTGACCGTATATATTTGTTTTGTCTAGGGTAGTAGCGCTTTGGCCGCGGGAACGGCACATTCGGGAATCCACGAGGGGGCTCCGTCCAAGACATATCTCGTGCAATTGTTCCCTTGGTTCACTTTGGGTCTGTACCTGTTCGGTCGAAGTCTCGGCGCTTTGGTCTCGGTACCTTGTACTCCTTCTGCGCAGTATGCGTTTCTTCGCTTCAACCTTCCATTTCCCTCAATCTTGTCCACTATCCTTTCACCCACTGTGGATTCGTGTGCCCTTGGGCTGTCGATGCTTCTCCGGACCCCTGAAATCTCGTCCTCGCCGTCGTCCACGCATCGTCTACGAAGCGTTTCACTGTTTGACCGTCGCCTGACCTTTGGACACTACCCTCCGGGGTTCTTGCTTCATTTCTCCATCTTTGGATCTGTATCAATTGCTCATATCTCTACATGGACCATCTTTTTCCTCGTTTAGTGTTTATTCCACTCGCGTTTGTATGGGAACGATGGAACGTAACCCAAATCCTCTTCAGCTCGTTCCGATACGACCTTATTTCCCGAATAATAGTGCGATCGCAAGGCGTGGATGGGTTCGCGCGCTCCAATGGAGAGAATACGGGAGTACGTTACCCTTTGTTCACTCGGCTCGAGCTGAATCTGTTCCAGCTCTCCGGGATAGCACGAATGCAGGGGTTTGCGTACAGCTACTTGGGTACGAAATGCGGCTGACGCTATGCTGTCGACAATTGCTGAACGACTGTCCTCTAGGTCTCTCCTTGGTGTTACTTCCTTCGCTCGTGAGCGAGTAGCGGCATCTTGAGTGCTCGATGCGGTCGCCGGCTCCGGTGTAGACCTTGGAACACACATCGTCTTCATGAAAAGATATCCTGCACAGGGCCCAACGGATAAAGATCCGACAGCGTGCAAAAACATCCTTCGGATTGGGATGGAGGGTCTCAGACCCAGACACCTCCGCCAGCGGTATAGCTCGTACAGGCGAGCAAGCATACAGGACCTATGCGCGCCCACTAGGGTCCATAGGCGAAATCAACCCCGCGATGCATACAACGGGTAAAGGTCGGTTCAAGTCCGGAGCGTTGACCCACGTAACGCTCCAGCCTCGAGTTGGACCGGGGAGACCATTCCGACCACGCCCAAGCCGTCTATATGCTAGACGCTGGTGCTATCCGCTGTATCGTCATTTGGTGTTTCGGTGATTACTTTGATTCAATGCTTCATTCGGGTTGGCTGACGGAAAAACAGGCCTCTCAGACCCTCGTATGGCTCCCAGCTCTGACCCTTTACACCATGGTATATTCCTCTGGAAGACGTGCTCCATCGAGCGGCTGTATATATCGGGGGCATGGTTACCACGGAGTGTCGCTATCTGGGTAAGTAGACCTCTTGCCTGCTATCTCCCTTCGTCTGAATGCGAACCTCTCAGTGATCCTTGGCCACCCATGCACATGCGGAAGCTCTATCCCGCCTATGTCTCATCATTCGTATCCGGAGTACCTCCGCTCCGCAGATGCCTCGCATTCCCCAATGCGATTCGCACGAACCGTCTCGCCATTGTTACCTATTTCCCGGAACCACTTTATGCTTCCACTTACAGGGCACCTCAATCATGGGTAGCCACGATGGAGACTGCATCCCCCATACCTTGACCTCGCTGTGCCTATCTCCTCGAGTGTAAACACGATTGCGCCTTTTATTCTGTTGGTGTTTATCTTCTGATGTTCAACTCGATTTGCTTACCGTGGCTCGTTCTCGATTTTCTCATTCATATCTATATTGTCCCTATCGTCGAAACCTATTCATTATCTCTTTCTAGATCATCGTTCGAACAGGTGTCCGCAGGAGTTTAGGTCCCCAGCCGATGAACCCACATTCGGCAATGGTAGCTATCGGCGGCACGAATGCAATCCAGACAACTGCTGGTGTAAGAGGCACGAATGGATCGTATGAGGCCAGGTAAGAAATCTTCAGATCGAGGAGTAAACTAGTCACGGTCGCGTGAGGGTAACATGTTAGATGCCGGATGAATGCCGGTGGCGCGTGCGACGCGCTGGCGTCCGGTACCTGTGCGTTCCAGAACGTTGTCCACCACCCCAAAGTGTCGTTCAGTATCCTTTATCGCTCGTATCCACTACCACTCGTTCCATGGCCAAGAAAACGCACGTGGAAAAACAGCGTACAATTGTGACGGGCTCTGTGGAATCGGAGCCCGCACGAAAGCGGACTCGGTCGAGGAAGGCTCCGGCAGCCACGGGAGTGCAGAGCGGCTCTACCAAGAGAGCCAGGAGAAGTACGGCTATACCAGGTGCCCAGATTCAAATGATTCCTATCCCTTGAACTGACCCAAAACTCAGCAGGAAGTGACGATGAGTTCTCTGTAGATGGCCTAGACGAGGACCCTCCAGTCAAGAAACGGATTCGCCGCGACGACTTCTGGGGTAGGCACAGGGTTACTCTTTATTCATGCTCGTAGGCTGAGATAAATCCCCAGTTTTTGATGAGACCAACTCTTCCAATGCTCTTTCGTGCTTGGAGGCCATCTGTGCCCTCCCTGCTTATTGCCCCACTACGGAAAGCGACTGCCACTTGGAGGGGCCGTCCGACGAAGATGTTTACACCTTCACTCACGGCAGTGTCACGGTTTCCTGCAGCCACACAGGCACGGTAGCGCTTCGCGGGACCATGGCATATGGTGGATGTGCCGCACTCACCCACTACAACCTCTACTGGTCGGGCTTCCTCGGTTGCATCATCTCCATTGAGAAGAAGTCCGCGATTTTCACCGACGACTTGGCTTCGTTTATCATGGAGCACCCTCACTTTATGGATGGTGTTGGCCCACAAAGCCTTACGCACATTCAAAAGCATTTTCCGATGGATTCCAAGGATATTCTTGTGTCTCGCTGGCGGTTGCTGCAGTTGGATTTCCCACTTCCAGGACTATCGCCTGTCCAGGAGAGACGGCGGTGTCCTGACTGTGGACTGTGGACTGCGGCTACAGCAACTCACACTGGAAAACATCCGGAGTGCAAGGGTGCCTTCCCCCCGCAGATGTTCGCCATACTGCTGGTCGCTCCATCGATCGCTGGAGAGGAAATCCGAATCAAGCTCAATAATCCTGCGCGTTACAACCTGGAGAAGTCGGCAAAAGCCAAATCATCACCAGAACAGGAGCTCATGAACTGTGCCCAAGAGAGCAGCAATTCCTCAATGTCACAGCAGGAAGCCCTGATTCGGTCCTGGATGGACGCTGCCTTTACAATTCCACGAGGGTTTGCTGCACCGAAACTGAAGCCCACGACTGGCAGCGACGACAAGTTCTACTTTGAGATGAAGGGCAAGATATACCGCTGCGAGCATAGCAAGGATACCCCCCCACCACCGGAGAGCGATTACTACACAGGATGCGCGGTCCTCACCTTCTATCAGCTCTTCTTCTGTCCAAAGCTTCAGGCACTCGTCTGTCCAGGTACCGGATTCCTGATGGATCAGAATTCACTCCGCGCGCGCATGAAAATTCGGACGCCTGGGCTTTCTGACGACACGATATTGAAACACATCACCGCGTCATTTTCCATCCACCTGCAGCCAGATGCCGCATTCGAAAAGGTGCACCGCGGACTACTCTTACGGAGCCCAATCCTCGGGCTCCCTCGACCAGATGTGACGTTCCAGTGTCCCGACTGCGGCGTTACGTGGAAGAAGATTCTCCTCAACCACAAATGTGAGCCCAAATCGGACATTCGGAAGACGTATACGATCTCGCTCTGGAGTGTACCAAAGGATCGGCGCTATTCTGTTGCCATGGACCCTGCTTGGATTGAGTTGAACCGTCCCGTCATTTCGCGGAAGATCCCGATTCCGGCAATTCTCTACAGTACCGCGGAGGCCGATTATCTCAAAGGTACAGGATACATCGAGCATTTCGAGTCCTGGAAATGCGAGCTACCAGCCGTTCTCCAGCTCCTTTCCATGACACCGTCTGGGGAGGAATGGACCACCTTCTCCCTTTTGAAGAAGGTCAACGCCTGCATGGCCCAGCTCCGCCAACTGGTCTTGGTGTATGTATGGGATGTGGAGGAGCGTCTAGAGC
Source organism: Coprinellus aureogranulatus (assembly GCA_027627275.1). NCBI lineage: Eukaryota > Fungi > Basidiomycota > Agaricomycetes > Agaricales > Psathyrellaceae > Coprinellus > Coprinellus aureogranulatus. Next base: position 14,820 of record JANDKE010000103.1, read on the forward strand.
ACCTCCCTATGGTTCGGAATGCTGCAGGTAGCTTTGGCAGCGACCGGTGAGTTGCACCCACTTCAGTGTCACTCTGAGGTGCTAAATCATATCTGATATAGGCGTCCCTTTTCAACGATCAGCAAGAACACATTCCGCCTCGTCCGAAGGATTATCCTACATCTCTTGGCATTGGCAATCCGGTATTGTGCTCTTCAGCTGCACTCAAGTAAAAGGCAGTACAAAAGCGAATGGGCCCGCCTTGGCTCGTTCTCCCCACTGTACACAGCTGGCCAGAGGGACAGTGTGGTAGTGCTGTTGGAATCTCTCAGCAAATCAGACACCCTCCCTTCAGATGACGATCTCCTCCAGTTCATACACAATTTCCTCTTGGAGACATTTGGCGCAAAGCACCCTGTGTCCGGACGGGTGTCTTCCATCGTCGAGCAACTGATCATCCTGCTATGCCTCACGGAGAAGAAGGAGAATAAACAATGGCGGTCAGCGACATACATGCACCGCGTGCTTGTTCCAACAATTCACAGAATTGCCCGTTCGGTGGTAGTCCATACTGCCTGCTTGGGTGGAAAGGATGTGAGGTATAAGGCGGTTGACCTGGAGGCACTAGGAAGTCGGGGGCTGGACAACGAGCCAGATGGTGATGCCGAGGCCTGTTCTCTGGATGAATCTGAACCTCTCGAGGATCTGGAGGAAGAATGGAGAACCGCGAGTCAAGAACACAACCGAATTCTTGTCACAGCGTCATCGTCATTGGAGTAAGTGACCATTGAATGGTACATATTCTTTCCATCTGATCCTCTTAAATTAGAATTCTTCAAGAGATGTCCAGCATGCTCAATGGGAGCGACCGGGAGACAGTGTATGGCAGGATGGAGTATCTCCAAAAAAGCTTGTCCATGAAGGCAGCAACAGAGCCGTTCTCAGCCAGGGTGGCATACGATGCAGCCCAACACGAGTTTACTGTTTCTTGGAAGACTGCTGTTTGCGACAGGCGGATCCGGTTGGAAGATGTACAGGAACTATCGTTCGGGTCTGTAATGTCGACCCACCGCACACTGCAGAAGCTCATTCCACCACACATATGGAACACCCATCTTTCCCACCTGTCAGTCGAGGACTTTGTGGACGACTGGAACGAACCTTCGATCTTCCACCTTCCAAAAAATGCCCAACTCCTTTCCCCTGCCATCACCAGCCTCTACTCTACTCTGGAAGCAAGTCCGGCCCTTCTTGAGAAGAGCATTGAGACGTCACAGCAATTTCTGGCTGAATTTGCACGGGCTTTGTATTTGAACACAGGAATTCCGCCCATGTCATCTCAGACAGCCAAATTGCGATTCGCGGCAGACGAAGGAGGACAACGCAACTTCATGCTTGAAGGATCATTGGGCCTCCTCATGTGGAAGGCTACCGAAGGCTTTGATGTCGGACATTTCAAGAAGGGCGAACACGGTGTATGGCACACTCCCCCTAGAGTAACGTTGGACTTGATCATCTATCTAGGGGTCTATCGCGATGTCGAGCACAAGCTTCTGACAGAGAGGTCCTTGCGTCTGCGCAGTCTTTCGGCAACCCACGCCCTCTCCACGCACATCTTCGCCGACCCCTGTCGTCGCCAAAACCTATCAATTATATGGCCAAAAATTGACATCGACATGATAGTGTCTGCTGGACCAATGAACCTTACTCCACATGCCCACCGAATTCTTTTCTCCAGCATCATCAGCAATACTCTGGCGCCCCTCATTGACCGCCTGAACAGACCAACTGTCCTAGATGATCAAGGGCAGCATACCCAGCGCACTAGTGCCACACATTACGCTGTCCTACCTCTCCAGCGTTCGAACGGCTTCCACTATCCCACCCTTCTGAAGCAGATCTTGGTATGCCAGGAGCTCCATGCATCAAGCGGTCTCGCCAAACCGGTTAACAGCATCATCTCCAGCGCATCTCAAGGCCTCGTCAATCCGATGGTAATCATGCGGCACAATATTCCCCATGCTTTTAACATCGCACGAAATGCTGTCATCTCGGCTTACAGGCTTGGGTTCATTGCACCAGGGAAGGTTGAAGTGGTAGCGAGGGCGGTCTATTTGAAGATTTCGCTTCACGGCATTCTGACCGCAGCTTGTCCGGGAGCGGCTGGAGGAGCAGGTTTCACAAGTGAAGACCTCCTGACCATCAGTCGGTCTCTTGTGGGGTCGGACATGGATGTAGAACTTGTGAGAGCGTCCGCCCGCGAAATCGCTGGTACCGCGTGTACGCTGGTACGTGATTAATCCGCATCCTATTTTGTTACCGACCTGAATACACATACAGATGCTCCGAGCGATAACCGAATGGCTCACCGGGAAGCTTGAACCCACCAGCGGCAGTATCTCGCCTTTCTCCCCAGGCTGGTCGAAGGACGCAGAGCAGTTCTGTGACGAACCTACTGTTGCAGCTCTTCCGCAATGGGGGGACTTTGTTGAGCAGCTTTGCATGGGCGATGGGGGCGCAAATTCAGTGGCAGAGGAGTACGACTTACCGCCCCCAGTATTCTAAATCATCTTGTTAGCGCTTTCGTCCTGGGCATCGCACTTACCTCGCACTTTTACCGTATATCATGTTTTAATGGCATCCACAGTCGCTGTGTTGATTCCCTTTCAACTCCTTACATTCTGTTACCGCCCCATACTGTCGAGCTCAGTGTAGCGGAACGAACACCATTTTCGACCGGCCTGTCCCAACTTTCGCTTGACGTGTTCGATTACCCGTGCTAGAAAGACAGACTGTCTATGAGACGTGTAGATTCGCGTCTAGTGCGACAATCAGTCCCATTCGGGCTGGAAATTGCCATTTCGAAAGGTAGGGAGGGGATATGGCCTTTCTGTTAGGTCCCAGAGTAACCGCGATGGACGTTCCACGTCCGACGCTCTTCTGTGTGTCGTCCAGACAGCGATGCCAAAGCCGAGGATGAGAGCATCGATTGGGTGAATACACTAGGGCATAGACTTGAATAGCAAGAATAGGCATAAAAGTATCAGTACGACATAGAGCGTACACAGAGGAACCGATGTCTTGAAAACGCAAAAAGAAGGGATAGAGGGCCAGTAGGTGCCGGCAGAGTGTAATGAGCACAATGGAAAAAGGATGGCACTTATGCGACAAGACGCGAGCCCGGAAGGAGGAGGGCGTAGTCCAGAGTCCATGGCCGTAATCCAAGAGAAGGTAATAGAGAAATTCGCCAGAGAAGCGATCGCCACCTACAGCGCCGGCGTTCAATAGATGCCAGCGCTGAGATGCGGCCACGCTAAGCCTTCTGGTTGTAGAAGCCGACAACCGAGGATGCGTCAGTGAATGTTTCAGTCCCCGTACGCGAGAAGAACTTACCAAGCTCATCCCTCAAGGGAGGACGCCGATTTCATGCTTGTGGCGGCGCTCGCGTTTGCCGCGTGAAATTCAGTCGGTATGCGAGCATTGTGCGGTTCCGGTTGCGGGCGGTCTTTGGGGCGAGGAGTCCTGTAGAAGGAATACATCGTGAAGCTAACATAGGAGCCGTAGCACCGACGATGCTATCGGATGTTCACCCCATCGAAGCGGTACAACAGCCTCACATGCACATCCTTGCACGCAGAGCCAGGTGGACCCCACACTGTTCTCAAGAGAGCAGCAATAAGCTGAAACGGCGCGGAGCGAGGAGTGGACCATCGGTTAGTAGAAATGGAGGACGATATCTTCAGAAACAACGACACGATCGTGGTTCTAAAGAAAGGAGGATCAGTCAGTACGCATGCGCCGAGAACAGAAGACCTTAAGACTAATAACAGTGAAAGATCCTGGAGAATGTGAGCAGTCGAAAGGTAACAAGAGAAAAAAGGGGTTGGGGCCAGATAGAAACCAAGCGGAACGGGGAATAGTTAAGCGAAGGAAAAAAACGAGGAGACTTACGTTGGGTCTGAACACCGCGGCATCCGCTCAGCACATGGGCAATCTCCCACTGCTCACATCCGATTCAATGGGAGGCCAAGACTGAGAAGCCACGTTGCACAGTCTATTGGGTATTTCTGTAGGAAGAGGGCACAATCTGTGGACGAATGAAGCGGGGAACCGTATAGACGTCCAGCCGTCCCTCTTCCCGACAGTCCAGATTGGCTTTGGGGTTGTCAATGTCGGGGGTCTCGCGGCGTCCAAGGACGATCACTGAGAAGATTGGGGAGAAGCGCGGTTCCGATCCATCGACGACGCTCGCATCGAGCTTGTGCCTTTGGGAAAGCGATAGGGCGGGCTTGAGGATGTGGTACCGGATGAAGAACAGCGCTAGGTGATGTTGGCGCATGTCGATGGCGGTGTCCGCTTTCGGATAATCGCCGCAATCGCCGGTGAACCGCCGAACAGATGAGCACCTCATTCTTCCTTCAGTTCCCCCACCACAGCTGGAAGCCTGCTTTCCACTTTGATGTGTCTCTACACCAGCACTCCGCGAGTCCGACCACTTTGCTGTGCATGCGCAATGGCACATACAGGATGTTCTCCCCCTCAATGAAGCAACATCATGTGCCTAAGCCTCGCGCTTGTAGCTCCTGTTACTGGGACGGTACTTTGACCCGCCCCTGCTTCATCTGGTTGGACATAGGTCGTATAGACGAATGCTACCTCTACCAGCTCGTCATGGCGAAGGATTGGGGTCTGAACGCGATTGCAGAGCCTCCCTAAGGCATCCGACCAACCGAGTGTTACCTACGCTTGTCCGTCGTTCGTTTGCTCTGAATTGGGGCCTGAGGTTGAGATATCAGTGTAAGTGAGTGCTTTGTGTTATCCCGCGCGGTATCTCCACAAGGCTATCTCAGTCGTGATTGAAAGGTTGACAATGGTGCGGACAGGATATCCGCTTTTCCTTCGTGTTAGGATTGCTGGTGACCCACAGCGGCACATATGTATGGTGAAGTTCGCTGGTACGGCTCCTTTTCTCTGTCTTCCCATTCACTTGGTAGTTAACCGTTCGTCTTCGTTCTGTCATTTGGCTTTGTTTCGCACGACAGGATTGACAGTCGATCGCCTACCTCACTACGAAGGAGGCCTCTCTTGTGCTCATGGACGTCTCCAGCTCGAACACTCGCCGTACTAAATTCTCGCTCTTGATCATAGCCGTGATCCCGCGGAGGGATTCATGGGCGTTCATGGGTGTCGCCAGCTGCTTGGGCGACTTCAGTCCTACGAATGGACTTTGAGATGCGCTGAGTGTCGCTCCCCTTCTCGGTATACATTGACGAGCTGATAACGCAGTGTTCAGGGCCCATATAATTGACCCCCGAAGTCAAGCGGCTGGGACTGGAAAAACTGAATTGACTATGCTTCTACCGCTCCGGTAAGTTCCTGCTCTCGTGTAATCGCCGAGTCTGACTTAAACTGAAAAGCACTCCAATCCCACAGGAATCTTGGTGGATCTCGCCCACCATTGGGTTGAAATCTAAGTATGTCCGGCATAAGCTCCCTGTCGTTTCATCTTTGGTTGCACTAACGGTCATGTGTTGAGCTGCAACTCTGTTAGCCACATTGCCGATCGAATTGCGCTCATTCCTAGCACAATAGCGAGAATTTACTCACTTCCATTGAACAGCGTAGTCAAACAGTCTCTTAACAAGCTGTTGGACTCGCAGTTCTGTCGCGGCGAAGCTTCCGCACTAGTAAGCCCGGACATACCCTCCATTTAACGGAGTGCTCACCTGATCTGTTTCCGTTGTTCCTACAGTCATAGACAGTATTGGAGGCCGTCGATACAGACCTGTTCGCATGGCTGACATGCTCTCGCAAATCTGGGGGTATGACTTCGCATCCAGTACCTGTTGATCACCCGATACAGCGCTAACTTCCTCCATTCCGTAGATTCGTTCTCGTCTTTCGGTTCAATATTTCTTCTCTTTTCGTGAATTCATCTTCGAGCAATAATGCGGACGCCGTACGCGAGGTACGCCTCACACTGGATCGCACGCTCTACATCTCTGAGACCTTCGGATTCCCGACCCGGTGCATGTCTGAGGGAAGGGTTGAAGAGAGCTGATGCATCGCGGCGCTTCGCCTTCGAACTAGCGTCCATGTTCCCGTTGAAGCGGTGAGGTGCGACCTGCAGAACGATCTCAAAACCGAAAACTCCGCATGGAGCCCAGGCTCGGTCGTCCGCGCCAAGGATCGTATGCGAGGGAATAGGTGCATATCGTACCACGCTCGCCTTACGCCTGTGATGCCTAACCGATTCTAGCCCACGCAGGATCCTTAGGCGGAATCTCCGTTTACGCTCTTACCTCTGAGCTCACCATAACAACCCCCACCACCATTGCATGCGTAAGTCCAGCAAGGGGAAACATTTGGTGGTCAGAATCTGGAAGTCAAGCATAGACCTGCAGTCCCTGCAACCTCCCAAGTAGATGACCTTATTCCTCCATCTGCTATTCACTGATCCTCTCTTTTCACCAGCCTCGATTCCTTTGGACGATATAGCGTTCAAAGAAGTCCATTCCTCCCTGTGCCGACTGTCTTTTGCAGTTCCGGGATACTGACAGTGGTTCGCGATCAGGTAGGGCCGACACACCCTCACTGCACAGCCAGGTCTAGAATCTGGTGCGCTGGTATCCCAGTGAGAGTGCGTCTCATCCCTGCAATAAATATATTTCAGTGTCGCCTTTCTCTGTGTGTCTTGCAGTCGGGGAACCGCCGCAATGGACGCTGCATTCTGTCGCGCAGGTATGCACCGCGCCTGGTGCTTGATGTAGGTCTTCATCGGTGTGCCATAGTCACGATAGGCAATTGTAATCAAAAACTAAAGATGTCGGCAGTGGTTATTGTACCTGATATACCACATGGAATCAAAGTGCTAAGCTCCAGTGGTCCGAAACCAAACTTTGTCAACACCAGGAGTTGTATGATTAAAACCGCATCTGCAGCACTGTACCATGCCTGGAGGTCATGAAATTGGTATTTATAGAATCACAAACATGTCTGCTTCTGAGCCACAACAGCCGCTAAGCTTACAATTGAATCAGGAAATGGAGGTAGCTTGGACAAGGGGTGGCATCAATCGTGCTCGCACCATTGCCCTCAGTCGCGCTGCCGCGCGGAGGCAGGTACTCCGAGCGACTCTAGTTCGATGGCTACAATTCGGGTATCAAAAGAAAGCTCTATAAAGCAAATGAATCTGGCAATGGCAGAGGCCCCTTCGCATAATGAACCAGTATTATTGGATGTCTATTAATAGTGAATATTCATGCATACTCTGCTTCGTCTTCCTCGTCATCTGGCAGAGGGTTATCCAGCTCGTGGAGTGCACACCGGACCTTCTCCCTAGGAGATACCTTGGAATTGCTCTTCCACTTCTGATACACCTTTAATAGCCGCCTAGGTACCACAAAGACGAGACCACTCTGCTCGTGAGTTTCCTCAGGGAGTTCTGGCAACTCAAATGCTGGGTCGTAATTCTGAAGCTGGGTCGCATGCCACATCCTCGGCTGGAAGCTGATGCAGGTGTCCTCTTCTTGCATCACCTGTACACCATAGTCCGAGATGTGAAAATGGCCTCCAGCCATTGCTGTCCCATACCGGCGGAAGGTCCAGACAACTGCCCAGTTATTCGGAGGATATTCGCGGTGGACAACCCTGAGTTAAGCAAATCAGCGAATGGGGACAGCTATGCAGAGGCGGTCACTTACTTGGCATACCGGCTTGCAATACCTCCGAGGCTTGGTGCGCGGTCAACCTCGGGGAGAGAAATCTCGCCATCAACATCCGCGAAGGGAATCTTCATCGTTATCTTGTCGCTCCCAGGTGCAGGCCAGTCAGGGTCCATGCGCGGAATATTGTTTTCCGCATAGAAACCCTCAATATCGTTGGTAACCTCTGCGGGGAGGAGTGCCTTACCGCGAAGCCATGCCCAGGCAAAAAGGCTTGCTAGTTCCTGGTTTTGCTGGTGGTGGACTTCTGGGCCATCGTTGGATGTCCAGTTGCGAGCGAGGTGGAAAGCAGGCACCTTGCGGTTTCCTGCAGAAAAGCCGACTTGGAATATGTGGCCTGTGTCGTCAAGCTGTGTATCATTGATCAGCTTTAGTCGAGGCTCAGTTTGCAGGAAGCCCATACCCTCAAGTTCCGCCGGGTGGTAGCACCCCAGCGGGCCAAGCGCCCAGCCCAGCTGCATACAAAACGGCTACCACCAAAGTTCCGGATGACGACCAGGATGAGCTTGTTTGTGTCTAGGTCGTAGAGACAGCAGGACAGCTCCTCGGGTATAACGAAGAGCTGCGAAGAATCCACCTGGATAATGGGGTAGCGCTTTTCGCGCTTGTCGGCAAGCTCGCGGTAGCTCAAGTACGAATCGTGGCATTGAAGGACTGCTTCGTCCGGAGCGAGCCAGTGTCCTCGAGGAGGTTTCTCTTGACCCTTTGGAAGCCTTCTAACTCCCAGGTGGGCAATGCCAAGAAGGATCGCAAAGCGCTGTGGGCTGCGGTACAGAAGGTGAGCCCGCACAACTTGGCGCCGATCCGAGCGCCTTTTGGCATTATATCGCTTCCGGGTATGCATTGCCTGCGCAAGCTCTTCATCGCGGAACTTGAGCTGGCCGATGTGTTTGACAGCCCACGATACAAGCTCCTCGAGTGGACAGGGTTGGGGGATGTTGAGGAAGCAAAGGGTGAGGTCGTAGAGCAGACAGAATAGGTCTCCATCGTGCCCTTGCTTGAGCGCCTCGATGTAGGCGGCTCTATGGTTTTCGTAGTCGCTGTAGAGCGTCGCAATCCAGTCGTACCCTTCGTAGCCCGATTGATCCCGAATAAACAGAGGTATTTGAAGGGCAGGGTTTGGCGGGTTCGATTCGGCACCAGAAGCTGTTCGTTCCGCGCGACCATAGGGATTTGACTTCAAAGCCTTGCGCTGGCGCTTGTGAAGTTTTCCCATTGCTGTCGTTGAAGGAATCGAGGACTCGGTGCGGGTGCGCCTGTGGTTCTGCACCAGCACAGACAGAATCAAATGGAAAACTAGACAGATAAAACACTAGAGGAACAGCAACTCCTGCGTGAATCGCCCAGAGAGCCGGAAAGAACTCTTTACAGTGTGATAACGACTAGTTTCCGCTTGAAACCGACGTGCCGGGGAAGATGACAGGATGGTCTGCGAGTGCGAGTGCGAGTACGAGTCGAAGTGATTTCCCTGGCTAGATGCAACCTAAATGGTGGTTAGCAGCGATCGTTCGATGGAGGCTCTGAGATACACACCTTGAAGATGGCCAATCCTTGGGCTCCCAGTGGAGGTACTCCGAGATGAGCTATCGACGATAATCTTGTGCGGAGGAGGTGAACAAGACACTTGGGCAGTGAAGCGATTGCGGAGTCCAGCGATTGCCGCCAACTTCCAGATGCAAAAACGATTTCGCGCTGCTACACGATATACAGAGCCTGAGGTTTACAATATATGGATGAGTGACAGAGCTACGAGGCGACACGGACCACGCACTGAGGAATTCGTCACGGCGTAGGTGCTGCTGTGCTGGTATCCGAAGTAGGGTCAAATCGCCGGCTCGAATGAAGGACACTGAGCGAAAGTTTCGCTTGCGGTGCTCTGTGCGAGAGAGACGATTGGAGGTTTTCTGAGGAAGGTCGAGGTAATGAGGATGACAAGAGTCAATCGTCGCGGAGGAAGAATTGGAGGATTGCCAGCGAAGGCGTGTTGGACGTGTTTGGAAGAAATTCGAACTCAGGCAGTCCGCCTCCCGACCCGCCGTTCGCTTTCGATCCGAAAAGGCATCACCGCCCCGACTCTTCCATTTCCCTGATCAGCGTCCGAATCTGTGTTCTTTGTGAATCGTGCACAAATTCGGGCAACGGAGGAGTACGAGCTACGGCCCCCCAGTATTCTAAATCATTTCATTCACGATTTCGTACCGCGCACCGTTCGATGTCCAGTGTTTTCGACTATGTACCAGCGTTAGATTTAACAGGCTGCCTAGGCGATGCGTAGACTTGCGTCTAGTGCAATATCGACTTCCATCCGAGCTCGGCTCACTGCAACGAAGGGTCAGGAGGAGCGACAGCCTTTCGCTTTGGTCGCAGAGTAGCTACAGATGGTGTTGCGGGTCTGACGCTCTTCGGAGTGTCGTTCGAAACGCGAGCTTCGGTCGCCGTCCGATACTCTGAGAGCTGGAGACAAAAGCATCGATTGGGAGGTAACGGGTCAATCGTACAGTGTGGTCCATTGAATAGCTAGAGCCTGCAGGAAATTACCAGTACGACAGAGTGCGTACGCAGGGGTCCGATACCTTAGAACCATAAACGAAAGGGATAGAGGTTTGATCTGTGGCGAGAGAGCGTAACGAGAATAATGAAGAACGGAAGGCTGTCATGCGACGGGATGTAAACCCTGAAAAGGTCTAGTCCAGCGATCCACCAGAAAGTGACACAGAAATTCACCAGAGACCATCGCCACATCCAGCTCCGGCCGGAGATATATATCAGCGCTGAAGATACGACCTCGCTAAACCTTCTGGACATGGACGCTGACGAAAAGAGGACACGTTAGTCGATGCTCCAGTCGTCGTAGAGGTGATGGTTGAGAAGAACGTACCGGACTCCTCCCGCAATGAGTGACACCGATTTCACACCTGTAGCGACGCTCGCGCTTGCTGCGCGAAATACAGGCAGCGTGTCCGCATGGTGCGGTTTGGTCGATGGTGTAGAGAGCCTGGTGGAGAAAGGGCATGAAGGAGTCGACATCTGAGCCGCAGTCCCCAACGGATAGTCGAGACCTTCGAACAACCGAGGAAACAAAGAAGCACGGCAGACAAACATTGCCATCCGGGGGCACCGAGCCACCTGCAGTCCGCACGGCTCCAGGGGCATCGATATATCTTCCTTAGCGGCGGTATAGCGATATGTGGACCAAAGAGCGAGAGGGAGGTGATATACTCCCATATGGAAGTCCGATCTCGGTCCTAGAGGGAGAGAAGCATCAGCTAATAGGCACTCGCTCAGGGAAAAATGGCGGAGGTCGATATCAAGAATATCGGAAATGCTGGGGTACGTTGAGGGACCGGAAGGCGAGAATGAACACGGGAAGTGGACATGGGCGAACACAAAGCGAGGCTAGAGTATCGAGACGCGATGAAAGAAAGGGATAACACTCACAGTGACACTAAGCCCTGTCAAATCCTTTCACCAGCTCGTGCAGCGTTCTCCAACCAGGTCCCAATCCGCTCGTCCACTGGCGCTGCGAAGGCCTTCTGTGTGAGGTCATACAAGTTGCTGTGGGTTGAAGGCGTGTTCCGCACAGCGATGAAGGCGGGGGACTGCGTTACTCGCCAGTCTTCCCTCTCCTCAGCATCCGCTCTGGGGATGATGTCAAAGGTCTTGCGGTCTGCAGGTACGATCACCGGGAAGAAGTGAGAGAGGCGCCATTTCCGTGCGCGAAAGTCGATTGCATCGACCTCGTGCCTTAAAAAGAGTGGGAAGGCGGAATGGAGGATATGGTACAGGACGAAGAACGGCGCTGCTCGTCGGAAAAGGCGATGTCGACACATGTTGATGGCGGTGACCGCTTTGGGATAATCGCCGCAATCGCCGGTGAACCGCAGCTGGTGACCGCCTCATTCTTTCTTCAGTTCCTCCACCATATCCAGAAGGCTCTCTTTTTTACGTCTATGAGGCTCTTCGCATACTCTCTGCTAGTGAAACCAGCCTTGACGCATACCGGATGTCCATTTCCCCTTCGCTGAGCTCGCACCGAAGCCCTGCCCAGATAGCTCCTTTTACAGCGGCGGTATCTTCGACTGTCCGCGTTTCGTCTGGCTAATTAGTAAGTCTCTATCATAGAAAGAATATTGAAGCATTCATTACCTCTTCTATACAGCTTCTTGACTGTCCCAAGCTCTATCTCCCATTACCCTGTCCAAATGCACCCCTCTGAGCCCCTTCGGTGACTTCCCTTTTCTTTGGTGCTTGGTACGCTATCCAAGCGCATACAACGCGTCGTTGAACGCGCCGAGGGTAAACTGTACGTTGACGGCGCGCTCTACGCTTATTTGGGCGATTGGGAGTGTATCTGGACCGCGTATCGTGCACGTTGACGACGGAAGAGGGGTATGGGAGGGGTACAGCGGCGGGACTGCGTGTGGGGTAAGACTATATCAAAAGGAGAGGCATACATCGCGTACTGACCTAGGGTTGCAATATAGTATTGAGCCTTCGCTTGCTCCTCGCCTTCTCGATTCACTCTTATTCTCGAGGGTTAACGCCCTAATCCATTCTCCCTGTAGATCCACTACCCACAGGCTCGTTGCGTACACCCTATATACGCCTTTGACGCGATCTCGGATGCTCGTCGAGACTCGTGTCGCCGCGCCGTACCGCGTTTTGGGTGCGTGTTCGACGTATCGGATACGCTAGAACGGGTGCTTACATCGATTCATAGTTTAAAATCGAGCATTTGCTCGTTCTGCGATACCTCCAACCTACGTACTCAGTGCCGAGGGCTACGATCCCCTTCCACTCGCGGTTCACATCCAACGAGTCGTGGCGTTAGTTCGACGTGCGCCTACGACTCTTCAAAAGCGTCTGCTAGAGAAAGGTCAGTCCAACGAACTCAAAGCATGGAACGTAGATTGGACTTACCTTTCGTTCTACTCGTTTTTGCGTAGTGCCTGTGTGCGTATCGGGCTCTGGATGGCTCCCGTTCACCGTCTGCGGATGTCGGTGGGTCAAAAGGAGTCAGTCGCTCGTACGACGTTGGTGTGAAGAACTGCGCTTACCTAGTCCGTGTACAGCCCATCCTATTCCCCAGACTTTGCTCTCCTACAACTCCTCGTCGAATTCCAACTTCCTACGCCTTGGCCTCGCACATCCGTGGTGTAGGGCGTCTCTAAATGGTGTAAAGAGTGAAGGTATTCTCGGACTTCGCCTTCGAAACATTGAGTACTAACGTAAAACCTAAGTATAGCCTAAGCGAAGGCCATAGCGACGCGCTGCCGTCTTCGATACCTACGATCGCTAGGAAGCATATTCTGCTGAGGTGCGGATACAAGTCAGTGGGGGGTAATCCTCATACACCCAATGATTTAGGATACATTGGAGAAGGGGAGGTATAGGTTCTTCGACGAGGGAGGCGTCAATTTAAACCTACCTTTTCTTTAGACCACTCGAGCAGCGAATGCATGCCTAGGGTGAACACCTGGGACGCCGAAAACCCGCTCTCGCGCGCTGGTATGTCATCTTGATTCAGGATAAATTGCACGAATTCACTGATCCCAAACCAGTGAATCGCAACGAAGGCGCAAGGTTTGAGAATTCACAGACAGTATGCACCGCTGCGACTACTTGTTCTACTGCGCTCAATTCATATAGTTATGCGGGAACAAATCTGTGGAATTCGGCCAGCCAAATTTCACAATAAGCGGGATCGATCGTGTTCCATCACGTTTGGGGCAAGGAAGGGAATATAGGGATCTACATGCGCTCGTATGCCTCACGGAGCGTTCCAAGAATCTCATCCTCCATCTCACCTTTGTTTCCATTCCCTCCTCGACGTTGCCTTAGACTAATTCTAACGTGGTTCGGCTTCATCGTCCAATTCAGCGTGTTCAGTTCATCGTCTTCCTCTCGTTTGCGCCGGTCCGACCTATTTCACCCTTGCATTGTAAGTTCCGTCTCCACCCATTTTCTCCTTCGTTCATGCCAAACCTAACGGTCATTTACGGCCAATTTTTTTGGGCGCCTAAACTGACCCTAACCCAGATTGACGTTGCACATGCTTGGCAACGGCTTCGGCGCCTTGGCCGGAACCATTAGATAGGCACGTTGCTTCCAGCCCCCGCGTCCTCGAGATGCCTCCACACTGCCTCTTTTTCCGTCCCATGGATTGGCTACGCCGCGCCCAGCGCTCTCGAAGGCATCCGTCTCGACGTCTCTCACTCTGATCGCAATCGTATCGCCCTCCAGTTCAGCACCTGCATAGTCGGCAACGAGGGTCCCCGCACACCAACAAGCAAGACCGAAGGACGGCTGGGGGTAATGGACGAAGAGTTGGAGAGAGAGGAAACCGGATTGCGCTTGCGTCAACTGGAGAGCAATGGCCGTGTACTCTTGAGAGGTAAATCGAGTTCTTTGTCCGTCCTCGACTCCTCCCTTTCTTTTTCCCATCTGTTCCTCGTACCTAGTGCGGTCCTCAGCCCCTCCGCTCGTGTTCGCACCTTGTGAGAGGTGATATCCGTCATCTAAGAGCACTCATTCACATCCACTGAGGCTCAACACCAACCTTCCAACCTTCGCCTATTTACCCCAGCGTCGTTGTAACAGTCCCCACGTCCCACCCTTGCTCACCTATTTCCCTCAGATACAATCTCTCGTCACTCGAGCAGTCCAACGATTGCCAGACACTGAGAAACACTGACGACTGCGACGATCGTAATTGGACGAGGCTTTCTCCCGACATCGAATCCTGGCTTCCATCGGGGACGCCGTCGCCGTCCTCCCAAGGTCTACAAGGTTCCCAACGCTCTACCTCCTGCTCCGATGGGTTATACCATCTGGGGCCTTACCCACCTTGTGTCAGGGATCCCATACCTCGGTGAGTTTACGATTGCTCTATCTTTGATATCCTCCTGTCGTTTCTTCGTATGCGAGGGTCGTCGTTTTGTCTTGGCTTTTATCGTCTACCGTCCCTCCCCATCCCTCCCCATCCATACTCATGCTCGACCGAATACTGATATATCTCCGGGTCACAGGGTGTATAGCCAATCGTTTCCCCAAGCTGACGATCTGGCTGGAGCCTGAAGGCCCTCGTGCACCATTGGATCGCCGAGGATAGGGTTTTGGTGAGGCGGGAATGTGGTCTTCCGAGGGAGTAGAAGGGGCTTGAGGGAGCTTTGGCGTTGGCGTGAGTGACTTTCCCCCTACGCATTTTTTCTTGATTCAATCCGGGTGTTGGGAGATGGCTTCATGATCGACCCATCCAGTCCTTGATGTACGCTTTCCGGAGTTCACTTCGAACCCCAGTTNNNTGCCTACCCTCTTCCGCCCTGTGTTGATGGGATTCGTTTGACCTCCAACCTTACTTCAAATCCCTTGCACTGTCAGAATTCGTACTGACTACCCTTATCCCTTTAGAAAGACGAAAACTTCAGAACCGCTTCACTGCGGTCACGCACTTGTAGTTTTGGCCCTTCACCGAATTCGGCCCTCGTCCGAAGTTCAAACGAGACTCCCACTCGGCCAAGCGTTACGATCTCAGACGTGCGGTCGGTCGAAGATAGAGGGGGTGCGGGGTACACAAACGACCGTCGGGTCTCGACGCCGGGGCAAGATGGGTCTTAGTCCACTTTGGGATGTATCTCCATCGCTAAGGGGCCTCCAACTGTACTGATTGTGATTCATTTTTATCGTGGTTTCGTCGTTTTGCTTTCCCCGGATTGCATCGGGCATTTGGCTGGTGGACACTACCTTTGTTTCGTACGCGAATGGTACTGTCCCTCTCAGAGTTCTCTGAGAAAAGGACTCGCCCAAGGCTGTGTCGACTGTGGACGTCGAACCCACGTCACTCGGCTGGAGAGGCTGTTCGGCCTGACCTCATACTTACTTCGCTTGGGTCTTCCAGTTGTTCTTGTAGGCTTGAAATACTTACGAAGCAGCTTGTTGGACACATTCCGCCACATCCTTTGTGGGCAGAACTGCTTTTGGCAAGCGACAGGAAGAGATCCAGAAGCGAGCGCAGGCCGCACGCACAACGGCCTAACGTCCATCCTGNTGTGTNNTCGGCCAGTCTCAGTGCAGTCACCACCCTAGATGTGACGGCTGGATGGACCTTGGCACGACTCGGTTATGACTTTCTTGAGTTCTTTGCATAGCATATCATGTTTGTACGTTACCCAGTGGTTGCCCGATAATGGTTCGCATTCCGCCACTTGTATCACTTTTTTCGACAGAACCCTCATTCCACTCTGTATTTCCTAGCCTTCGCTATCCGAATTCCATCACGCTTTCCGCTTTCCGTGAGCAGCGCCAGCCTACGCCCTGGCCATGACGCTCCAAATATGCAGCGTCTTGAGTGATCAGTCGGAGATGCCTGTGACCCGCTGCACGATACGATGTGATAATGCTTCAAATGTATCGGGCTGAAAGCGATTGTGGACCTCAGCTGCAAAGACCTCGACGCTTCCTGTCTCAGTGTGCTTCTCGAAGGTGTTCAGAGCTTGCAGATTCGCGCCGAGCCTATAACCGAATTGAAGGATGGCCTTTGAAAGGGTCCCACACCTCATTACTTCCCCCAAGTCCCTGAGCTCCTCTACCTCATTGCAGTCGCAGAGCTGTCCGAAAGGCCACATCATTTGTTCCACCCGTAGCTGGCGCAAGGACTGGTTGGATACTGTGCGCAAAGAGGCACGGATCGCACGCAGATCATGCGCTCTCAGCGTCAAGTCGGACAACTGCGAGAGAGGCTCGAGGTCGACAACTTTATGCACACCGTCAATCCCGACATGCTCCAGCATAGGTGAAGGCACGCACCTTCTGGGTCGACTGATGGAAGTAGTTGCTGCACATTTCCTCTGTACTCTGCGCTCAGGGAAAGGTACTTCAATGTACCCGACTGGGATGCGAGGAAGGCATTGAGGTGTTCGACCGGCCCCCACCCGCGATGGTATTGGGAGAATGCTTGTAGCTCCAAACTCCCCAGATGAATGGAGGAGAAGCTACCAAGCAGCCACTGAAACATCCTTCCGGATCCCAAATTGCGATGCGGAGGTGTCGGAGATTGGAGAAGGTGAGGGATACGGCTGGTTTGCAAGGATATTCAGGATGAACAGGGTCGCTGGCGTAGACGGCCAATTTTCGGACACCCTTGAAAGTTGCTATCATGGTCGCTGTGTCCTCGCCAAAGTGGTTGTTCAGGGGGCTGTACACAATGTCTTCCACCTGGGTTAAGTTCCCGGCGAGCCACTTAGTGGACTCGCCACCGGGCTGTAGGTCGAAGTATATGACCTTTCTGAGATTTGGCGCCGCGTTCAAGACGTCCACGACTGCTTCATCCAAGGAAGGGTCCGCGATCATAATAATAACGACCTGGATAGCGGACAAGATGCTACAGAGGGGAGATTGGCATATTTCGACGAACATTGTTGCATTATCCAATGCCTCCCGGCGTGGTCCTCGACCCTGGCAGACGATTTCTTCGTTGAAAAGGTGGTGGCGTGTCCCAGCCACCCAGGAGCGTTGAACAAGCGCGCTAGCGCGCAGAGCCGCAACGTCGTCGTGTAGAAAGTCCAGGATATGATCGAGCGTTTCGAGAGGAAGTTCTGTGTTTCCGAACGTCGACATGGTGGTGAATGTAAGAGAAGATAATGGGAAGCAACCGAAGCCGCCAGGACTTATGTATACGAACAAAGCATCAGATGTGCTCTGCCATTCCATGCAGCACAGCCTGTATCGACTGATTTCGTGATCCCTGCGATCATGTCGCTCATTGCGAGGCGGTCCTGGAAACCAAGTTCAATAAGCGCTCGGCGCTCTGATTCAGGGGCACCTGCTAGTGATGACATCAGTTGCATGTTGACCCAGAACCACCAACTTGTTCGGAACTGTGTGAGCCGCATTCACCACACTTGCCCCAGTTATCTGCTAAGGCCAGCTAGTTTGAGGCGCACTATCGCGCATTGGCGCCAGGGCGCATTGCAAACGCGCCGGAAGACGTCAAATACGGCCCACGGCATAATCGAATCTGGCAAGCCTAGATCGACGCCAGGACGAAAGCCTTTTCAAGCGCCAAAAAGGACTTGTTTGTACATCTCGAAGAGGTATCCTATTTGGATATGGGAAACCAAGATGTGCCAGCTACGTCTTCCAGTCGCCGGGGAGATGAGGCAAGGATGATAGCATCCACCGTTGAGATGAGGAAAACATTGGAAAATCTGTACGTCTTCTTACCCTTGGTCTATGTCTCCGCTCATCTTTGTTTCATAGAATAGGCAACACCAAACAGTTGGAACTGCAATCGAAGGAGTTCAATGAAACGGCCTCAAAACCGGTGAGTTCACCGAAGAGTCTGTCAGTACACTTGCATCTCTGACCTTACAGGCAATCTCCGTATCTATGCAGGCAGACCTCGACGTGGATGCGCCAACTCTGGAGAAGCTGCGCACCATTCTCCAAGGTCACAACGCTGAACATGGTACAAACCTGGACCAAGTAAAGAAAGAACTGGTCGAAGAGTTCAAGAAGCAATTCGAGGGCCGTGTAAGGGGAGTACTGCATTGCTCTCTCCTTAGCGAGGGACCATATCTTTCCCGGTTGTGCTTATGCGCTTTGGGTTATCAGGGAGCAGATTCGGAAGCAAGTCAGGGAGTCGCTAGTCGCCGAAATAAAGGTTCAAGTCGACAAACAAATCTTAGAGCACGTTCCGGTTGCGCTAAGGACGCAGCTGGATGATGCGAAAGCCCAGTTGCGCGAAGTCAAGCTCGCCTTGAAAAACTCGTAAGGATTCATACGAAGCCATAGCATAATCATTTATATCTGACATCCTGGTTGGTAGGGAAGCGAGGACAAGAAATGGAATGCTGGAAGCCACTGACTTGAACGAGCCGTTGGCAGTGGTTTTGACCACGGAAGGGAAGAGGAGCGAGTTATACCCTGTAGACATGTGCTCACTTCTTGCATATGACCGTGAGTCTTCCTTGCTTGAACCGCGTCGGATCCCTTGTTGGTATTGAAGGTGCACTACAAGTGGAGACACTGAAGGCTTTAGTCAAAGACTACGGTCTTGCAGAATCAGATGATTTCGAGGAGAACTTCAGTACTTTCCTCACGTATATCGGTAAGTCCGTAGTCTGAACTCTGACTTGGAAATCGAGTATTCGCTATGGAACTGTTGCTGAAGAATTCCATATCACACACAGGAGTTCATACAGATTGTCTACCTGCGGTGGACCCAGCGAAGATCTGCCCCAAGCCCAGCAGTTAGCAATAATCACCCGAGAAGAATGCGTATGCTTGCGCTGACGGTTGGCCTAAATTTGTGCATGGCTCGCTTAACAAGGGACGATCTGAGGAAGGACTGTATCCTACGTTGTGTAGTAGTTCCCATTCGCTACTCCGCTATGGGTGAGGAGTATTCCCGTCGACCTAACACCGACAGGGATCGTCGTATGTCCGCAAGCTCATTCCAATCAACTTCATTGGTCAAAGAACATAGGGAAGCACCTTATCGCGGCACCTTTTCCCATCCCGAAACCGTAAACCTTGTACAGAACGTGCGACTCGCCCATAAATTCAATTACGGAGGGTCTTGTGTACCTTTCACTTCTTTCGTCTATCCAGCCCGAGGTCAACCCGCTGTATGTCTGCCGCTGGGCGAACGGCGATGAATTCAGGTTACAATCGAGACGTTCAGACCCCTGCCCCTACTGGCTCATCATCAAGATCGCCCAGCGTTACGGCGATGAACATCGGGAGCAACGTCGCCCCAGGTCCTGCCGACCCTGTGAGCAATCTGAAGCTGTCGAGCAATAACATTGCCGCTGGTATTGGAGAGGCGTTGGAGGCGCTTGTGCTGGCAGCAACGACCCCTCCTACGACAACTAAACCGATCTTTGTCGAATGGGAGAGCCGAATCATGGCATTAGGAAGGAAACGAATGGCTGGGTTGGGGTCGGGAAAGGTGAGAGTGACGCATTCCTGTGGTTCGGACAAGAGGTTGAGGATTATCGCGGTGGATCCGCAGAACGCCCTGCTATATCTGAAGAGCAAGTTCGGGCTGCTGAGCTCGCCAAGGCCAGTGTACCTGCAGGCATCGTTCTTGGGAGAGACAGACGGGGAGTTCGTAGAGGTGGATCTGGATGCATGGGAGGAGCTCGTACCACATATCGACAGACTGCGTATCATCACATAAACCCCATGGACTCAACTGCTGCGACTTGTAGGCGATGCCCAACTTAGATCATGGGCGCCAATTCCGTAATTGTGATTCCCTTTGGTTCGAAGATTGAGAATCCTGTCGGAATTTGGAGTGTCGACTGGATATCCAATATCCGGCGCGCATAGAACCTGTTTGGCACAGTGCAAGATGGTGGTATAAGACATCGAAAGTTTCGATGACGAACTGGAAGCTCCGGATGTCGGGAGGAATGAGTCTGGGGTTTGATGCACGTGGTTTCGCCGGGCAGGCGAAGGAGCCTGGAGTCGCCTCTCTCCCCACGACGTCCATCTTCAACGTGCATGGCGGTGGTGAGTTTCAGTGTTATCTCGTCGGGAAAGTTTGAGTGTCTGATGGTCTTATACGCAGAATGAGCTCTCGCCTCTAGAAACAGGTTCACACGGCGTAACTCGAAACTCTCCCTTTCGGAGCTCACGCTCTTCCTAAAAGTCCGCAACCTACCCACTGCAGGAACCCAACAGGAGCTCGTCTCGCGACTTACAAAACCTTGAATCTCCACCATTACCACATTTCCCAAACGCTGCCCATAATCTCAAGCCGAGTTCGAGTCCGTGCTCATCCGCCTCCTCTTACTACTCCTCGGGCTCATCTCTAGATGGTGGTCGCCGTTATCCCCATTGTTGCCGTTGGCTGTGTTATCCGGGGAGGCGGAGGTGGTGGTGGTGGCGAACGCCAGTGAGGATGAGGAGGAGGAGGAGGAAGAGGAATCTTGGATAGCTGTGGTGTACATCTGGACGAGGTGGTCGGGGTGGTACGGTCCAGGGACTGGTAGTTGAACGCGTTCGTGAAGATATTCTCGTGCGACACCGTCCCCAACGCATGCATCAACTCGCTACTCGCACTCGCGGTTCCCTGCAAGTGACCTCCGGGCTCCGTAGGGTCGTACTCGTATCCTGCAGGTGCCGTAGATGTATCTGGTGCGAGAGTGGGTTGTTGAAGGGAATCAGGGATGGGGGAAGTACGGCGGGATACGCCGGGCGANGCGGATGGGGTGTCNTCGGTGGANGCTGCGCGACGNGCGTCGTGACGGGAGCGTTTGCGGATAACGTCCGACTTCATGGAGATTGGGCGGGCAGTCCCATGGAGCTTGTAGTACANCCCACACCTANATGATGTGATNNCATGTGATGTCAGCTCAGTCGTCCCAATCCATAAAAGACAATAGATAAGATAAAGTGGCTTGAGGAACGAACGTGACGAAGGAAGGGCAGGGCGAAGTGATGANGNACNGNCGNAGNNNNGNNG
>JANDKE010001030.1:0-14377 GCA_027627275.1 Coprinellus aureogranulatus
GGCCATCTGAGGGGAGGGAATCACCGGGGACGGGACACTTGAGAGCACGGGAGAGCGCAGGAGGGAAGACTACACTACCTACACTACCCTATCTACTTGATGAGTGCCCCCAATAACAATGAGGGCGAAGGAAACAGAGATGATGGTGCGCTCGCGGTCTACGAGAGACGCGAGGTAGCGAAAGGAAAGTACACTACGTTGCGCTGGTGTGCNCCCGTGGTCCCGTCCTGAGATGGTNAGTGCCCNTTGCCCTGCGAGANGCACCATGGCGTAGGTCGGTCTNGTCAATGNCTGCTCCCAGGTCGTCNTCCTGCAGAGANAATGTGAGCCATATGAANNNNTACTTNGCGAACAAGCNNGCGTACCTNCAATGTTCAATCAATCAGCATGAGATCCGACGTCCAATGATNTTNACGTTTAATTCTCTGGCTTTTCCCTTCCCGCTTGCAGTTGACTTCGCAGCAGAAATCCTCGCACTCCGTCTCACANGGGAAGACGTCTGGTCGTCACTGTTGTCGACCGCAGAAGTCGAACTGCTGGGAGAAGGATACGGCGACGCCCTCGGCGACAACTTCCTCCGCCTCTCCGGTCCAGAGGTGCGGGGCGTCGAACATGTTGCTGGGGCAGGAGAAGGGCACCGCGATGCTTGCTCCCGTCGAGCCTCGACTTTAGCACGCATGTTCTGAGGGTTCGGGTTGCGGTACATGGAGGGAGAGGGCGATGGAGAAGGCGATGGGTACGGTGCTGGGCGACGAGGTCCACTGCGTGAAGACGTGCTGCGGCCCTCGCCATCGCTGTCGCTGACGTTGTGCACGCGTCCAGGAGACGGCGGAGAGGGCGCGCGTGCCCTGGTATAGGTACGAGGACTNTACGAGACTTTCGACGATCCCGAAGAGGAGTCCGAATCTGGGTCAAAGCCTTCGTCATTGTCAGCGCCATCCTTGCGAATACGTTGGTATATCCACCACTCTTCNGTNGGNCGCGGACGNATTCCAGGGTGANTNTCTTCGTGAACNNCNNCCTCCCTTCGCAGACCGTGTCGTCTGTGACTGTANCTGACATCAGAGTAGGCTTTCTGTCGAGTGAGACCNTGCGGCATGCTCTTCTGCCAGGTTGGGGGAAGGGGAGCCATGACGCCGTGNTAGCCTTCGGGGACTGGGTATGCNNTCTCTNTATGNAAGCCTCCGTANGAGCGAGGGTCCAGTGGGCGAAGGGGGAAGCATGGGTTNGGAACGAACAANCCAGGTGCTTCGTCCGANGATTGAGAACAGGATGNNGAGGANGNNGNGGANGNCGGANCTCGGAGAGGCNNCGCGTTCGCTCGGAGTATCCAANGCTTGGCTATCGCTGGTGAGCTGGGATGCGAGTGCTTGCAACTGGGTGAAATCCTCAGAAACAGAGGCGGGGATAGAGTCTGGGGTGACGTCGCGTGGATNAACAACCTCGTCATCGCGNTGAGGAGCGACCGCCTCGGATGNGTGGGGTGTGGCAGGTACTGGAGAAGACGCGGAATATTCGNCCTGNTCGACGGAGAGAGCGNCTTCGGCACTCTCAGNGTGCGCGAGCAGCNCAGTTGACTGANGTTCGGACGATAGATCGTGGGCAGAGGTGTTGGCCGAAGAGGTGTCCGTAGTGTTCACATCATCGCTNTCGGAGTCGCTGTCGCTGTAAACAGTCAGCAACCATGACCACCTCGGCGAANGAGAGAGACTCACTTGAGCTCATCCTCCGAGTGAGCGTCGATTGGAGCAGTGGTTGGGGAAGACTGGGATGAAGGCCCTCTACCGANCCATGATAGTCGAGGAANNACGCGTGCGACGCGTCCCAAGACCGATNTNGAGGNAGGTTGAGGGCTAGACGACGTCTCGCGTCGAGTAGCAGATCCGTTCTTGNTGAACAGCATCTCGGGGCTGNGCTAGGNTGGTAGTTGGGAGATTGGAAGAGGGGGTGCTGGTAGTGGCTAAGGNTAAGAGCAGAAAGCAANGGACNAAACATTCTGGCTTGGAACAGAGCCTAATTTATGACCAATTGACCGCACCCGCGACGCGCTTTGACACCCCCCTGCCTGATCTAGAAAACCGTGTCCGGTCCGGCCAATTGTGTCCCCAGGCCACCTGTTGGTCCTCGTGGGGCTTCTGTACGACAGACTGCTGTGGTCAATAAACAGCTTTCTTTGTCCATGTCGCCTCGCAGTGGGGGAGAAAGAAATCTATAGAGAGATGATGGCGGGGAGGACAAAGGGTGGCAGTCCATGCCCAAGCGCCAGAGTGCGTGGCGGCCTGCGGAGTCTGAACTTATTGTTCACTGGACCAAGCGGCACAGTGGCCAGTGGCCACCGGTGCCACTGTAGCGTCGACCAAGCGTCGCTTGGATGCAAGAGAAGTTCTGAGTAGCAGCGACAAGAGAAGGTATCGAATACATGAGTGGTATATAGTACAGACCAAGCGTAATAATGCGGCATTAAGAGATCATGAATGAAATCATTGAGCCATAGGACTATCTTCCAACCTCGCGAGATCCTCCTTTGCAGTGATAAGAGCCTCCTATCATAGGCGTAGTGTTTGTGAGTAGACGTATACGACACACGTTCAGACAGTATACGTACCATTACCATTGTCTGCCGGACTTCATCCTTGATTTCCTTCCACCGACTCTCATAGTTCCTCAGCATCTCCGCATACTCCTCCCGCTGCCTTCTGTCCCCCGCAAACCCGTCCTAATCAGAGCCTTCAGCACAAACATCCCCGCCACCCACTCCGCCTCATCTGCCTCCCAAACCGCGTCCCTAGCCACCATCTCCGAGAAAGCCCTTCCTGCAGCATAGCCCTGAGTACTCCCTTGCGACGTGCCATCCACTGCACCAGTAAGCCCATCTGCAGTAATACTTGAAGACGAAGACGCACTCCCTCTCCCAGCACCATGGGTCTGCTGTCCCATCATACCTAGTTCCAGCGCCGCTGCGTGGATCCTTGCCCACTGTATATGGTCCTTCCTTCTCTGCCGTTCACTCGCAATCCTCTGCATGTCCTCGTTCAGGGATGACGACGCAGTCGCGCTCGCTAACCCTGGCGTGCCACTACCACTGGTCGGCATCGGCGACGTTGCCCCGTGATAGTACCCCTGCCCCGCACTCCAATTCGCATTTGAGCTGAAGGTACCTAAACCCGGACTCCCACTACTGGTGCTCGTCGCCAAAACCATCTTCTCCACGCCCACCCATACAGAATTCCTCCGCACTGCCATTTGCAACGCCCTTGCAGCAGCGGAAGGACCAGCCACCCCCGCGTGCATAATTCCTCCATTTGCTGCACTTCCACTTGGCAAGTACGTCGCAGCCTCGAAATACCTCCTCACCAACGGCGCTGGATCTCTGCTGTAGGCAGGGGCTTCAGCAATGCTCGCCTCGAATAGGGCTTCGACGACAGGCGTCAGAGGCGTGTGCGAATGTTGTTGCGCCTGAACGGCAAAACGTTGGACGACAGAACCTAGGGAAGGTGCGTCAAATGTGAGGAAAGCTTCGCGGAGGGTGTGCTGGGTTATAAGGGACGGGGTGACATGTGGTGTAGTGCCAAGTGGCGTATTCGCTTGGCAAGGGAATGAGAGGGGTGTTGCGAGTGTATATGTCCATGACCCGGATGCGCGCTATGGGGTACAGACGAAGAAGATGCAGCTGTTGCGTGTTGGGTAGACCCTCCTGCTAAAGACGAGGAGGGGCCCATGTGCAGGCCGGTTGGGCTGTATGGCTGCAGCGGGCTCATGGCCTGGCCCAGTGAAGACGAACTAGCCGTCTTTCCATCGGGGCGACCATGCCCAGGGTACTGAGCCAGACCAGTCGCTGGGTCCCACGACATCCCTGTTGCAGGAGGAAGGCTGGAAGCCGTGTTCAAATTCGGGGTACCTGTCCATTGGGGAGTTGAGTTGGAAATTAGAGTTGTTACGACACGTTAAAAAGGCAAATTGTCGTGCGGCGAGTCAGGGTCACAGAATCGAAGAAACGTGGAAGGGAATGTTACACACCTCTTTCGGCATTCGAACTCGCTTTCTTGGACGTCGTGGGCCGGGCTTTCCCCTCTGCCTTTCTTCGGTTCCTGCCAACCGTGTTCTTGAACCAATTATATATTTGCTTTATATCGCCAATTCAAATTCCAGCAGAGGAGTTTCATGTTTTAGGGAAATGAACGAAGAGTCAGTATGCGAAGAGAGATGGAAATGGCGCCTGGACTGCGCACCCACCTCCTTGAACCTCGCCTCCCCATCCTCAGCACCAACAAACTCCGCGCTCACCCCGAACGTCGCTATGTACTCCGCCGCCTTCTGGAACGCGAACTTCTTGGAATCCCCTCGGACAGAGCCTTGCGAGCGCTTTTCGTACTCCGGCAGGTAACTATAGAAGTATAGGCATAGCTCGTGAGCATCATTTCCGAGCCAATTCGAACGTCTCGTGCGTTGTATTTCAACACAGTGAAATCCGAAACCGATGGAAATCATGGGTGAGAGTCTTATTGGACCATAAGCCCTCCAGATAGGGAGGCACAAAGGGTCTCTCCCTTGCCCCGAAGCTGTTCATACAGTGGTACGAGG
This sequence comes from Coprinellus aureogranulatus, assembly GCA_027627275.1. Classification (NCBI taxonomy): domain Eukaryota; kingdom Fungi; phylum Basidiomycota; class Agaricomycetes; order Agaricales; family Psathyrellaceae; genus Coprinellus; species Coprinellus aureogranulatus. The sequence goes on from JANDKE010001030.1 coordinate 4,582, forward strand.
AAGAGACAGGGGGAATACCGCGAAAAGGAAACCGAAATCCCAAGCTTGGAACACGCCCGTTTCAAAACAATACGCGGGATGGTGACAGCGGCGACAATCCCGCCCTCGACAACCCCCCAGTAACTGTATGCGCCGCTGCCATATGACACCCGGCTAAGCCAGGCTCCTGGAATCGGCGCAAGACTGCGTGCGGAGCGAGTCACATAGCGGAATATTGAACGGAACGTACCCTCGAAGGAAAGCCAATTGCTCGTCGGTATACGCCTTTGGCTGTCGGGATTTCGGCACTCTTGGATCGCTCGACATGTTTCGATGAGACGCCGGTGGTATCCTGGCAGCTGAGATACAGACTCTTGTGGTGTGGTTCAGGGTTTGGATCAGGCCACGAGGTTCCCGTCCTTGATGGATTGCGGCAATTGCCGAGGGATTCTCGAGCGCGATTTCGGGTTCGATTCTTAGCATGCAACCAGCATGAGACTCGCTAACCTCTCTACCCCAAACAGAATCATGGATGAAAAGTAGGTCTTATTGACACAGTCTGAATTATCCGCTTCACTGAACTTTTGCCATCCCATCTGAATAGACACACCGGGCTAACAGTGATCACTGGCAGGATGAGGATGGGAATTACAGCTGTTGAACTGGCGGCCAGTATCTCAGCTGGAGAAAACTCTCGCAGTTGAATTTTGCTTTCAGCTTGTTCCTTCTGTACTTCTGTTCGCCGTATTCTATCCAGGGATCATAGAAGGTGAAATTGCCTCTCGGGTGTTCGACCCTCATCCTTCTGAGAAGGACATGGTTTCATTGGCGGCCTACCATACCTCAGTGGATGGGTCAGTGCCTACCCTATCTCGGTTTTCTACCAGTGGACTTCTCTCAAAATGATTTTAATCCGCGATTTTTCTAGGTCGCGACAACTCAATGCGCCTCTGGCTGAGGCCTGTAGGGCGAATGTTAGGCCGCCGCGAGTCCTTCGGCGATCGCCCGGGTGAGGTTGCACATTTGAAGTCCAGAGCATTTATACCGCGACACGGAAGTTCATACTCTTCAACGCTATTCCTTGCCATGGATCACAAGTTAGACTGAATGCTGTCGGGCATCCCGGAGCCTGGTTTCTTCAAAGGGTGTCTTGGGGCGTTCCGCGACAGGGTGCATTCACTGCTGTGCGATTCATTGATAACGCGCGCATCCAAGAGCCGCCGTGCTCGCAGCCCCCATCTTTCAGACGCAGGACTTCCCCACCTTATCCACCTCCCGAGCATTCTTTCAAAGATGGTCTCTGATGAGGAACACCTCCATCGCCCTGTTGATACAGATCTCGACGGACTCATACGCGCTTTCTCATCTCTCCGCATCGCGTCTGAACTGTCGCCTTCAGCCGCAACCTTGGCCAACGCACAACCTCCTTCCTCTCACAACCTACAACGTTTCCCTACGACTTCAGGGCATCCTACTGTCCTTCCAGGCAACCTAGCAATGGGCGTAAGGGCCTACGGATACTCGGCCGACCCTCAGACACCCTATCAACGTTGGTTCCAAATTGCCTTGCAGTATCTTCCCAATCCTAACGACATTGGATCGAATCGTGCGCAGGCCAAACAAATCCGAACGTATATCATCAAACCATCCAAATTTTCAACGACATCTCGCATGCAGAGAACTGTAACTTTGGAGTGAATCATGGTCAGTCAACCTACCGCAAATTGGAATGATCCTTAATGACACCTCTACGGGCGCAGGCCACCAAACCATGGGCGGCCCGGATCTTCGCCTCTTCGAGACCCTTCCACGGCCTCCCGACACGAGCGGTCATCGTCACAAGTACCTGGAGGATAGCCGCAGTGAAGACATCAACTTCATTCTTCAATGGACGAGACAGTCGCCGAAACTGGTCTTGTGGATCCACGCATCCACGGGGTTGGGAAAGTCGACCCTCGCCCAGCATCTCGGAGAAGTCATTCGATCGCAAAACCTACTAGCCGCGTCTCTTTCCTTCGCATCCTCTCTTGCGGAAGCCGGCCCCGAAACAGTCATTCGCATCATATCTGGCGAACTTGGGAGAATTCACCGGAATGCAATTCCAAGTATTGTCACGGCGATCCAGAACTTCAGCGGCCCATCACTGAGCGTCGCCCAGCTACTGGAGAGATACATTTGCGACCCTGTCCATTCCCTCCAACTCCCACATTCACTTATCGTTATCCTGGACGCCTTTGACGAATGGAAGTCCCATCCAGCCTTCATAGAGGGGCTCATTAGGTTAAACCCAGCACAAAACCGTATCAAGTTCGTTGTGCTAAGTCGCCTCAAACCTTCTTCCACTTCCGAGAGTGCGGCGATAACACCTTGGCAACTTCCTCCCGTCAAGAGGGAGATCATGAAGCGGTACTTCGAGACCCGCCTCGAAGCCGTGAACTGGGGAGCCGAGAGGAAAGCGGAGCCGGACGAAGCTCTAGAATTGGCGAAAAAGTCCAACGGTGTATTCATCTGGGCGGCGACAGTTTGTTCAATTCTGGCGGACGACTTCAGCGACACCTCCCCGCGGACTATCCTTGATGAAATGCTGGGATCACTCACGAACGTCGGGGAGTTCGAGATGTTGGCAGAACTATACCACGGCGCTATTATGCGTTCTTTTCCAAGACCAAAGGAGCGTGATTACGTGCGCAAGTATCTCGAGGCGATTTCGGTACTTGAAACACCTCTTCCCATTCCCGACTTCTCCCTCTTGGTGAATATGGAGGAGCGCACCATCGGCCGCATTCGATTAGGACTTATCGCCCTGCAGATTCGTGAACCTGCCGACTCTGACATAATGGTGTACCCTGCCAGAGACACCTTCCACTTGTCCGTGATCGAGTATATCCACAGTCAGTCGATCCCATCTATCTTTGCCTTTTCAGTTTTGCCATATAACGGCCACGCAGCCCTGGGACAGGCTTGCCTTGAGTGGCTTCCCAAAGCTCTCCAGTCCCTGCAATATATGCCTCCCAACCACCCCCAGCCCGCAAGTCTTTACGCCATTCGATACTGGACATTGCATGTATCCAGAGGAACCCCAATGGTCGAACCTGGCCTAGGCGGGAACAGTAGATGGAAGAAGTCGAAGCACTGGTCGACCTTGCAGTGCATCGGTATCCCAGTCCTCTGTTCCTGGGCAAAGACATTCCTCAACATGGCCAAAGAAGGATGCAAATTAGGTGGCACAGACTACAACGACGGCGAAGCAGGATCATTGCTACGAGACACCGCTGGTGGTCTAAACTCTTCATGGGATACAAAGACAAATGGTCCTGCGTGGGGTGGCTTGTCTGGAGATGGCAGTGCGACTCCAGGTCGACGATCCAGAAAACTGGCTCGATTTGGGGTCTGCATACCGAACCGTGACGTACTACACAATTCTCCCAGATGCTATCGACCGGTCCGTGAACGCGCTTCGTAATGCAGTAAAAGCTTCACCGGGTCAAGGTGCCAACCATGCAAAGTATCTCTCTGCGCTAGCCACCTCGCTCTGCTATCGATTTACTCAGTCAAGGGGTACTGGGGACTTGGAGGAGTCGAGGTCTTTGCTACAAGGAGCTGTACCTCTTATTCCACGGCACGAATCGGATTGCTGGCTCGCGATGAACTGCCTCGCCAATTGCTTCTTCTTTCAATATGAAATCGGTCGCAAAGCCTGTGACTTGGAGNAGTGCATTGAACTGCGNGAAGGGGCTCTCAAAATCGCCCAGCAGGACCATCCGAACTATAGTGTTCTACTCAATAACCTTGCTACCTCCTTGCGTTCGCGCTTCGATATCAGCCACAAGCTTGATGATATACACAAGAGCATCCAATTACATCGGGAAGCGCTTACATCTCGTCCAAAAGGACATCCTGATCGGACCACCTCGCTGAGCAATCTTGGAAATGCTCTCCGTCTGCGTTTCGAGGCTCAAAAGACGGTCCAAGACGTGGAGGAGAGTGTTCGAGTTGGATGGGGAGGCACTCGAGCTCTGCCCCATAGGACATCCCGATAGGTGCCCATACGGTTGAATAACCTGGGTATCGCTCTCCACTCCATGTTCGACGCTAAACGAAATCACGTCTGCCTGGACCGGAGCATCCAGTTACACCGAGAGGCTCTGAGGATGCGACCAGGAGGCCATTTCGATCGCTCTGAGTCGTTGAGCAACCTCGCGAGATCGCTTTTCAAGCGTTTCAAGGAGAAAGATCTCATTGAAGACCTAGATGAAGGCATTCAACTAAACACGGAAGTCCTTGTTCTCCTCCCTAAAGGTCACCCCCACCGATTGAATTCGCTGTACAGCCTGAGTCAGGCTCTCCACCTCCGCTTCAAANGCAAAGGTGCTGCATTGGACCTCCGTGCAGCCCTCGCCCTAAACGGCGAAGCTTTGAATATCTGCCCCGAAAATCGAACAGATCATCCAAGACGTTCGGAACTGCTACGAAACACCTCAACTTACAGCCAAGAGCTCGCCACACTGACCACGACCAAGGGGAGGCAAGGCATACCACCGTTCCTGGATCATGCCTGTGCAATCAGCTGCAATCCACCCATGGCCAATCATAGTGTCATCAACTTCGGGATTCCTGGGTTCTCTGCATTGACTGACCGTACACGCTAATCCATTACTGTATACGATCATCTGCGAAACTCCAGCATGTCGAGAGAGTTGAGAAATAANGGACTGTCTCTTATACGCGCTCCTTCCAATGTTGTAACGCTACTAATGCATGTCTAAATTAGATAGCTATTCTTGCATGGTGTGCATTTATGTCGCTCATTAATTGCAGCTCTCGCCAAGCTCTCGCGCAGCCTTGACTTCACACCCAGTTCCTTGACCGTGCTTCTTTTGCGAAAGATAAGGTGGAAAGAACCGCAGGCCGTACAAATAAGAAGGCTGTGCCAACNAAGGACCTGTGAACCTGAACTGCACCAACGTCTTCGCGGAAAGTTCCATGTTGTGAGATCAGTTGAACTCCTAGACCAGCGCGCAGAACTACACNAGCTTAAGCAGGTCGCCAAGGACACCCATCGCGGTCAAAGGTGGACCACCTGTTGGACCTTGGATGATAAGTGGCCTCGAGCGATATCGGTCAGTGTGTAGGACGATGATGTTATCTGATCNNCCAAGGGAGCTGGAGAAGGGGTGAGTAGCAGGGTACCTGCATATAAATAGTCAGATACTTCACACGAACTGTGCAAATATGAAAGGCTTAAGGCAGAGATATCCACGCACCTCTCCAAACCGGCTTTGATGACACCAGTCACAGCATCCACCACTCCAGCGAACCTCAGAACTGTCCCGTCACGCTTCGCTTCTTCCCGTAACCTCTCAAACTCTGCATCGTGCTTGGGGAGTTTCCGAAGGAATTCTTCCCCGGTTTTGCAACCCTCCAATGCCTTTGGAACCAGGCTCTCCACCCGAACATCACGGAAGCTCTCTAGATTTGGGAGGTTGCTAGCCAACTCGCCGACAGAGAAAGTTGATATCATCCGAGCGAGGATAGTCAACTTTCGAGCAACGTCTTCGCCTTTGAGGTCATCTGCTGGGTTAGGTTCGGTATAGCCCATCTTTTGAGCAGTAGTGACGACCTGCGAAAACGAGAGGCGTTCGGAGGACGTCGACGTCAAGGAGGGACTCAAAACGTTGAAGATGTAGCTCAGCGTCCCACTGAATACCCCTTCAATTTTGCGTACACACTCCCCACTGCCTAGCATTTCTTTGAGTGTGCTGATCACTGGCAGCCCGGCACCAACGGTGCTCTCGTGGAAACACTTCCCAGTGCCTTCTGCAGTTGAAGCAGCAATGATCGCATCCCAAATAGCCTTGTCTCCGGAAAATGCCTTCTTATTAGGCGTAACGACGTTTATACCGGCTTTCAGCCAGTCAGGATACATCTTCGCCACTTCCTCCGAGCTAGTGTTGTCGACTATCGCAGCCTGCTTCCCTTCGCCGCGAACTAGTAGGCTTTTGAGGTAGCCAGCCAGCGACTGCAAGTCGGGAGTATCACTGGTTGAGTCCAGTGCAAGCTTCCAACCATTGAGTGAGGATATTGGTGCATAGACAGCCTTGCGGGACGAGGCGAGAAAGACAATCTTGAACGGGTTGCGAGAACTCGGGAGGGCAAGAATCTGGGAGACCACTTCGCTGCCGATGACGCCAACCCCGATTATAGCTACCAGAACTTCTTTAGGCGCCATTATCAGTGAGATTTCTTCAAATAGGCATAGGTTTCGTCGTGTAGTGGGGTAGTTGAATCGTCTTCATCGTGAAGACAGAAGTGCAGACGGTTGGCGCGCGATGTAGGCGACGTCCGCCAAGTCATCAAATTCCGGGCCAAACAAGACCCAAGCGCCTAAAACTGACTCATATGATTGGTTTGCTTCTAACGCTGATAGCAGCATGGCGCAGTGGTAGCGCGCGGGGCTCATAACTCCGAGGTCACTCGATCGAAACGAGTTGCTGCTAGAACGACCTTGTCTTTTTGCTCTCGTCACACCAGGGCCTGATCTGACAGGTTTCCGAAGGGTTACCCCTGCTTTTTACTCTCATCCAGCCATTTTAGCCAATGATCAGGAAGTTGGACCTGTTCCTGAATTCTTACATCTGACCCATCGATAAACATGAAGCGGAACCCCAATCACGGTGTGTTGGCTCCTTCTCCCGGTGTGGATGTTGCTGAGTTGCTGTTTCAAGGCCACCGGTCCCCATATCTTCCTGGTTTGTCCAGTCCGTCCCTGGGGTCTTATCGCTTCGCGGGCATGTCATCATAGTAATTGGTAATGCTACTCTTGCGAATGCATGATGATTGGACGAGATCCACGGCATCCAATCGCTCTTGCTCCACTGTCTGTACAGTAGTCCGTGGGGTCTGGCATCCCTGAACACATATAACATGCGCAGGGTTCAGATTATGTCTTACCCACCAACACGCGATGTCTCCCAATAATCGCAACGTCCCAGCTAAGGGCATTCCGTACTTCACTCCCGCTCAGGTTCCTCCTGCGGGCAGCGCTTACGCTACTCAACCAGAAGGGGTGCCTATTCCTAAGCTCTTTCAGCCTCTGAAGATTCGAGGCGTCGAGTTCCAGAACAGGATCTGGGTACGTATATTCGTCAAATCTGCTGGAAGCCAGTCTATTCATCGAACCGTGACGTCTTTGCTCTATCATAGGTCTCTCCTATGTGCCAATATTCCGCTGAGAACGGCAAGATGACGGAGTGGCACCATGCCCATCGTAAGTCGCGCCTTTGACCACAATATCCTTGCGAGAGTACCCACGTAACCTGACAATTCCCAGTGGGAGGAATAATTAAGCGCGGTCCTGGTCTAACCGTCATCGAAGCCACCTCAGTTGTTCCGGAAGGCCGTATCACTCCTGAAGATTCTGGGATATGGAACGACGAGCAAGCGGAGGAGCTAGCAAAGGTAGTAACCTTTGCCCATTCCCAGGGACAGAAAATTGCCATCCAGCTCGCGCATGCTGGACGCAAGGCCTCTACCGTCGCTCCCTGGCTTACTGGGGACGCGACAGCTTCAGCCGAAGTCGGTGGCTGGCCAGATAACGTCTGGGCTCCTTCCGCTATTCCCTACAGCGAGACCTATCCGAAGCCTAAAGAACTTACGAAGGACGGTATCAAAGCGGCCATTCAAGCGTTTGTGGAAGGTGCAAAGCGCTCGCTCAAGGCAGGATTTGACGTCATCGAAATCCATGCAGCTCACGGCTACCTACTCAATTCGTTCCTCAGTCCTACCAGCAACAAGCGGACAGACGAATATGGCGGCAGCTTCGAGAACAGGACCCGGCTTCTGCTGGAGATAGTCGACGCAGTACGCGGCGTTATTCCAGAATCTATGCCTCTGTTTGTAAGGTGAGCAACGTATTCAATCCTGCTGATATATCACAGAATTCTTCCCTGCGGCGTTTTGAGAATACGACCTTCTGATACCTATTCTTTCCAAATCTATACAGGGTATCGGCTACAGAGTGGCTAGAAGAGTCGCTCCCGAACGAGGAGTCCTGGAAATCCGAAGATACCGTCCGCCTCGCTCCGATTCTCNACGAGCATGGAGTCGATTTCTTGGACGTNTCGACGGGCGGTAACAACCATCTGCAAAAGATAAAGGGCGGNCCNGCNTACCAGTCTCCCTTCGCCAAGGANNTTATGCAAGCGCTCGGGGCAAAGGAGGCNTTCCNAGATAACAGGAATACTCCATCGGAAGGCGANGGTAGGCTTCCTCGTCTGCTCGTCGGAACTGTCGGGGCGATTACGACTGGTCCTCTGGCGGAGAAGTTGTTGGAAGNAGCCAGGGCGGATGTGATCATCGTTGGGCGTCAGTTCCTGAGAAACCCATTCACGGTTTGGGCTTGGGCTGACGAGCTTACGGCNGAGGGGAAGGAGGTGGTGATTCAGTTGCCTCACCAAATTGCTTGGGGTTTCAAGGGTCGTCATAAGAGGGCGAGCGATGGACACGAAGATCANAAGAGTACTCATGAGCAGTGCNAGAAGCTTGGAAGCTGCAAGGTNTAGTTACGAAATGCGCAGGAAATGTAAATAGTGTACAGTAAGTAGTAAAGATGGGCTCACGCTGTCGACGGTAGATCCCCGAAGCGCTTCGGAATGAGATAAGATTGCGAATCTGTTAGTGTAAGGTTTGAGATGAGCCAAAACCTCATCTACCGCGCCATGCTCCCATTTGTGTCGGCTTCNCATAGTTCCACAATGTACTTTGCGTCGTATCTCGTTTGCCGGNTTGCTTAGCAGTCTCGATGACTCTCACTAGGGGATTCGACATGAACCATAAGCCATGAATGCGTAAGACGACTATGGAATACAAATTGCATATTACTTTTCGAGACCAAAAGAGACGGATGATTTCATCANGAGACAACAGGAAGAGAACANAACAGCGAGAACGTGATGTGGGAACGATGGTGGAGGNGNCGAACATTGANGGAANAATCGAAANGGACGTAACAGGGCGTAACACATGATAGACGGGCNAGGCNAGATGGGCATCAAGCGCAAGGATGGGAAAACGAAACNCGAAGCTTGGGAGTGAGGAAANAAAAAGAGAACGATTCGTCTATACGGAACGCAAAAACGCAAACACCATACCCGACCGCCGNAACCACCAAACGCAGGGCAATGACCGAACCTCTACGTGGCCGAAAGCCAACAGCACGTCCACATCTCCAGTTGAGCAACCACGNATGGACGAGGGGTGCTGTCGATCTTCGAACAGACACAGGTTCGCTCGCTGACTTGTGNCTGGANCTGGAGGCGGGAANGTCGGGATGCTTCATCTTTTCAGNCCAACCGCAGACNAGGAAGGTGACTTCCCTGTCTCGGTTTGACAGACAGGNNNCTCGGACGGGAAACTGAATGGGCGGGACCAACGTAACCAGAGGAGACCNGGGGGACTGAAAAGAATAATAAAAAANGACAAAGTGGACATGACGAANCCCAGAGCCAACACGACGCTTTCACGCNCANTCNAGNTNCTGGCCACAAGCCCCGCGAGGCANGTTACCANCCCCGANCTGCGCACGNCGTNCNGNNTGAGNNCCNNNTCATNTCCGAAGGGACGAGGNACAAAGCCCACNCAGACGGCANTCAGNNANTGNACCCAATGAAGAGCACNAANCCGCTGAATGCNGAATGACAGNGCNANNNTACCGNCATNGAAAGNTGCNAATAGAATAGGAAGAGAAAGCGAGAGAGAANTCGAAGCCGAAAGTGGNNCNCATANGGAANGGAGAAANGCTNAGAGGAANGCNNAAGGC
>JANDKE010001031.1:5316-17398 GCA_027627275.1 Coprinellus aureogranulatus
TNANNNNTCTNNNCANCNNGANNNCTCNNGNNNGCNCGNNNNCNCNAAGNGATGNTANGNNNNCNCNNTGTTTGGGTCTGGTTCTAATCAACCGCGCTAATGTCTAATGTCATGAACGCGCGAGCTGGAGACCCGTTGCCAATTGAATTGTGGGAGCTGTCAATTCAAATGCGCATTCAAAGAATAACACCGTGACACCATGGTGCTTCGAGCGCCAGGCACATACTGGCGCTTATCATTCCGAGGAGTAGAATACGTACCGTGGATCAAGATCGCTGATACACAACATGACGATGCAAGGGAAGGCGACTCTATTNGGTTCCCGAATCTGGAAGGGATTCAGTCTCCGAGTACGTCGCCACCAACGTCAAAGTGAATAAATATGCCTTCACTTTTGAGACGCTATTCGATCCTTCCCTCCCTGCTTACTACACGGCCATGGCCCCTTCAGGCAGGAAAAGTGGGAATACTCGTGCTCGATCGCCGTACGACAACCCCCGTTGGGGGTCAAGAAACCTGGCAGCTAGTATTGAGGGGGCGCAACTGAGTAACNAAGAACTCTTGGCGATTGTCCGAACACTGTGAGNTAAGCCCTGTACACCGAAAATCTCGCTAATATTCGAGAAGACTTGCGGCATGTGCGAGGTTGGAAGATGAGGTTCTTCACGAGCAGCGCGCGATCGACAGAGAGATTCGTTCAGTACAGGAGGACCTTGCCAGCTTCCGCCAAGACATGGGATTTCAATCTCGTGAACGGGAGCCTCAAGACATCGGTTCGGTCTCTGACGACCCTGATGAAGCCGCCACAGTTGAGCCCGGGGCTTCAAGCTCTAGTCCGCAAGGTGATTGAGTCGGTCCCACTCATCCTGCGTATATTGACCTGCGGTCNAGACTAGAACTGAGACCGCGGAGGTCAGCAAGGCTGTGGGCATCCGCCAGGAGATTGACGAAGCGGAACGTCCAGAAGCTCGAAGAAGCGTCGAAGAAGCGTCGGTGATGTGGAGAGATTGAGTATGACTCCACGACTCATTTGACTCCGAGAGTTGTAACTTGCTACGTAGTCTCCGTCATGTAAACCGTATTACCGTATTGTGTATGAAGCCACTGAAAGCCAATACGCTTCGGAGTGCACGTCAACCTTAAGCAAGGTCTGTTCGGGTACGCATCAGATGTACATCAGGACTGCCCCAAGCGATTTNGACGTATTCGGCACAGGTGGNGGAGTTGTCCCTTAGCAGTCTCGGTTCTAATTTGTGAGTTTGTACTATTTCCGATCGAACCTTTTAATGAACGGGCGAGGGACATCTTGGGACTTGGATAAAGGAAGGTAGTCCAGGCGCTCGACTTTCGCTCACCTCTGTGTATCTCCNAGGTGCACTCCCTTGACACGCAGAAGTGAGGGCGCATCCATGTCGACATCAGGAACAGACCATCCGCAGATGGAGGTCACGCACCGAGAGCCAACCCCTCTAATAAAGGAAGAAGTGAACGCTGATACTGTAGAAGAATATCAAGCGGAGGATCATGGGGCGGGAGATGGTGATGAGTACAAGGGAGGAGACGAGGAAAACCATACCCAACGCCCACCTGCCNTGGACGGCGCGCCTCCTGTCAAAGCAATGTGAGTGGTATTAGATTTAATTTTACAGATCAAATTGAGGGGTCGACCAACGGCAATAGATTGAATGCATGGGGNTTTCTTTCCCATTCTCCCCACATATCCGACCCTCGACTGCTCCTACTCTGTCGCCACCAGATCGCACTCACCCCTCTTCCCACCCGCTTTCGGTCTGTGAGGGAGAGATCCACCCCCTTCCCTTACACGAACATCGTAAGGTCGAGGGACATGGGATCTACCGCTGCCCCAGCCAAGACAGCCTCAAGTGTCGGCGCTCTCGCATCTCCTCCGAAGAACGACGGACATCCCACACGCGCTCAGGATGACTCCGTTATCTCAGCTACAGACGGGAACTTCGTCCCGAAGGCTACGCCGGACGTTGGAGCCTCTTGCGACGCATCAGGACAAGGGAGGACCGGGTTGAGGCCGAGGCACGTTCTCCGACTGACTGAGCGTGGCCAGAAGGTGTATCGTCGCTGACAGAATCCCTACGGACACTCTGTACTTACTGGCCCAATGACATGCTGCCCAGAATGGTTGACATACGATAGCCGGATATTACATGTACTTCTTTGCATATGCTAGCAACTGTGAACACGCGCTCAGATGCGTGTACACAGAGGCTAGAAGATGAATTGAATCACTAAGTACATGCACCGTAGTCCGCGCAGTTTGTCAGCCTTGGTCCTTCATGCTCGCTTCCGCCTGATGACTTGTCAGAGAGAAAAATTGAGACTTAAGAACATATCACGGACCGTTTGTTCGGCTTCGGTTCGGGCGCAATGTTCTCCTTGGCTGCTGAACGCTTTGGAGCAGAAGGAGGCGGTGGCGTGTTAGACATCGCTTTGACGACACCCATGACATCCGATACAAGTCTTCTCCAAGCCGGCCGTGAATCATCCTCCCACTGGGACGTTGTGGTATTTGCTGCGTGACCCCACCACCCGAGGAGCATCATGACAGAAAGAAAGCCGTTTTCGCCAGACTTACGGAGTGGTGCCCAGGGATCGCCGAGAATAGTCTTAGGAGGTGAGTAGTCGGAACTGGGGAAAGGCCCTGTCGTGACACGGAAAGAGGGCTGTATCGAGTGCCACCATTTCGCAAATGTTACGCCAAGCTCTGCGGCGCTGTCGATTTGCGGGAGCTTGTCGTAACGGCGAGTACCTTGCCAAACCTTCGACTTCCACTTCTGCCACTCGTCGGGACGTCCTGCAGCGCTCATCACACACTAGGAAGACTGAGCACGAACACTGATACACATAGGTGTCAATGCTCACCTTTGATCCCCTTCCGTAACCCATAGATGCTTCGAAGGGCACCCAAAGATCCACGAGCTCGGTCCACTCCTCACCCAGATCGAACGACCGCAAGTGCTCTTCTGCCAACGTAAACCAAAACAACTCCTTAGATCCATCGGGACCACTATCGCCGATGCGAGTAGAGTTGGTTCCTATTAACTGCTGCCGTTCGTTACGTTTAGAGGGAACCGCGGCTCGTGTGGATCGCCGACAGCAATTCCCATCTCCGGGTAGTGTTCACCACGGATGATCCGTGGATAGGAAAGGGGCAATCCGTATCCTATCCCAGGCCTATCCTATCCGCAATCCGCGGATTTATCCGTGGAAAACGAGTCCAAATATGCCCAAATCGGGTAAGAACTGAGTGAGTTATGATTGTTTTTGTTAATAAAGCATAATTCCGCTCTAACTCACCCAGTTTTTGGCCATTTGGGGCGATTTTGGGCTCGTTTTAATTGCCACGGATAGGCGAATGGCAATCCGTATCCTAACCGATGCGGATTTTATCCGCCAATCCACGGATAGAGGCCTATCCTTGGTGATCACTATCTCCGGGTACATCTGGTATTGACGGGAGAATCCTCAGAGGAAGGGGGTGGAGTGCTAGTCACGGGAGAAGGCTGAGGGGTAATACTTTCCGGCGGGGTCTGAGAAGCACTGGGTGCGGATGGCGGGCTAAGAGCGACGGAGGCAGTCGCTCCCATCGTATCTCGAGAGAATTCAGAGATAGACATGGGACGGGGAGGAGTAGCAGTTTGGGGTGGGTGAGTGAGTGTATCTCTGGTGGATCCCATAGACATGTTCGATTGAACTTGAGACGGGACGGGTATGTTGAGGTCAGGATAAGAGTTTTGAGAAGACAAAGAACCCGTCCCTTTGACTGTGGAGGGCATATCAGTCACAGAACCCCCGCTCTCCACGGGTGTCTGGCTCTGAGGCTTCGTAAGGTCGAAGTGCTGGATTTCAGCCTGGCTGATACAGGGTTGCATGGCGCCAGAGGCCCTCAAGTCAGAACAGGAGATGTCGACAGGATTGGGTACAAAGGGGATGCTAGGGAGACTAAAGGACTGGGGGGGATATTGGGAGGGAAGGTCAGGCGGCTGCGGATCTTGGCCGTTGTGGGGCTGCAACGTCAACGTAGGTTGAACGTTGTCGTTTGACAAAGACGTAACTGAGAGGGATGATAAAGAAGTCTGAGAGCCATGGGACCCGAATAAAGAAGACCCTCCAGGGCTGTTGAACAGAGACGACATATCTGTGCTGGGAAGGCTAAGTTGACTCGGAGGGATAAAACCATGTTGACCAGGTGAAAGCGAGGGGAGGAAGAGATGGGAGGGATGAGCTTTGGGTAAAGATGCCAGGGTAGGATGTGAGGGGAGAGACGGGGAGAGACGGGGAGAAAGGGTGTTAATAGAAGCAGAAACCATAGAAGGAAGCATACTGGAATGGGAAGGGAGAGATCCGTTGAAAGACAAGCCATGAGGAGGTGGAAGGAATGAGGAGTACGCATTGGGCGAGTTCATAGCGCCAGACAAATCAAACGATGCAAGACTAGAGCCAGAGCTAGTGGGAACGGGGTCCGGGCACATCGGCCCTAGAGACGGTAGGGAGGTGGTAGAAAGTTCAGGAACTGCCGACAACGGACTAGGCACTGTCATTCCAGACGAGTGATGCTGCTGGTGGACATTGGGAACCGCAGAAAGGGTTGACGGAGCGCTGGGAGTCCCCACCTGTAGCGACCGTATGTTCTGGTCAAAGGTATCTCAGTCCGCTTTTATTTAAACATGAGAAATACGACGAGAGGTCACATATGGTGCGACGTACCTTGAGTGAAATTCCATGCATCCAGACCATCGTCAGTTATGTCACCCCTCTGATCTCCTTCCTCCTCGTCCTCGTCTATATCACTAATACCCTCCGAGATGCGCGAGAAGCTTGAATTTGCAGAAGAATCCTGGTCAACGGCCGTCGAAGAAGGCGGTTGACATCGAATTTCGTCATTGTGTCGAGGCATATTGGTGACCGATTGGTTGACGTTTACGGCACCTGGGACAGAAACGGGTAGTTGTATCTCAGTCGGAGGAGGTTTACTAATGTTATTTGTGGGCGGAATGAATGTATTGGGTTCAGAGTGGCCAGTGGGTGGATGTACAGCGGACTCTGCGATCGCGAGGGTTGGTGCGAGAGGACGTTCAACTCCGACACCAGAAGTCAGACTCGGAGATTGAACCGGAGATTGACGGCTGGACTCGCTGCTCGATGTCGCACTCGAAGGGGCTGAACAGACGGGAAGATTGAACAAGTTAGGGTGAGGGTTTAGCATATCAAAATGAAGGCACATACGGGTAGGTGTACCTTCCTTCTCCGTATCAGATGTGGCAATAGCGGTCCCAATCGGCCTAATAGATCTCGCCATACAGATTTCGGGCGCTAACAGGAGCGTTGAGCTGCGAGGCGCCATAGAAGGAGATTCTGGACATACGGAACTCATGACGGCAGGAAAATCGTGCCAACTCCTCTGCATATATAGTGTCGTGCCCTTCCCAAACCTGAGCGAAGACGGGGGTGTCAGGTTTATCGCCGAATTGAAGGCTATAATAGAAGGTCAAGAAGGTCAGTGACGACGAAACACTAATGTGCGATGGCATACCTCTTGCATGTGATCTTCCCGTTTTGCTCTGGATCTGGTCCAACGATGGTGAAGAAGCCCAAGACACCGGCTTTGCGTACTGCAGGGGTGATGGTTGCGTCGAGGAGAGTGGGTAATTTCTTCAGATAGCTGGATAGACCACGGGTTCTAGTCAAGTAGAATAGGTGGGCGCTACCTAGACACTAACCGGAGGTATTGGGTCGGTGTCTGAGCATCTTCTTCGTCCTCATTTCGCTGCTCCATCGCCTTCCTAACCGCGTCCTTCTGCTCTGTCGAGGCCGAATCGTACAACTCTCTCGAGACTTCCTGCCAAACGTTGAGTTTCTGACGCCCGTTGATGCCCCCAGCCTCGCATCGAGTCTCCTTTTCTTGATCAACCTCCTCTGAGTAAATCTGGGCGAAAACCTCGTACGGTTTCGGAGCGCGAGTTCGACCACTGTAGATAGTGCGTAGATCCTTCTTTGTGATTGTTGAACCTGCGTTCCGACTGCGCGGATTCATCTGCCATCGGAACCACTCTTTCAAGCGCTGTACGGGCTTTAGGACACAGCGGCGATACTTGTTGAAGAGCCACATACCTGTTGTTGTCTCAACACCGCTGCGGTATACATCTCCTTCTGCTCTGGACTGAGGTCTGTGACCTTACTGCCGGGGAAGAGTTTGTCAATGACGGGAAACTTGGCCAAAAATTCCGCGTTGAGCTGTTGCCAGAAGGCCTTGTACCGACGCTTGACTTGGCATGTCTCATATTGCGGTATGAAGGAGATGAGAAACTCGCGTTCCTCCTTCGTAGCCCAGCCGGTAGGAGCCATGTTTTCGTTAGCCTGTAGCACAGTATTGCGAGAGATCTGGGGGATGAGAGTCGCAGGCGAAAGCGTGATGCACAACATCACCATCCATATAAAACGGGTGGATGCACAACATTTGTCAAAGTGCCGCACTTCTATCTCGCCGCATGCCGCGGTCAGAACGAGTAGAGGTGCCTAGCCAGGTTCGAGTTCGGATAAGAAGGCATTTGGTGATGAACGTGTCCATTTCCAATGCGCCCAATTTCCACTCACATTACAGGTTACTGTGTAGCGAGGCCAGACACCAGCTCGTTTTGGAAAGGTGGAATGAGCGGGCGTAAGGGATCCAGTCTGGCCATGTCCAATGTGTTTGATGCGACGCTCGTTGGAAAGCGCCTCCTCCACTTTGTTAATGGAGCAAGTCAAAGCATAACCTTGTATTGATACGAGCTCCAATTGGCCGAGACAGGTGCTCAGCCCTGAATTACGGATCTGGGAGAAGACCCTTTAACTCGAGATCAGAATTCGCCTTCGGTTCGTTTGACTGCTCGGTTCTCTTTTAGGAATCCTCATGGTACGAAGGGCTGTATATAAACTAGTTCCCATGTAGATTCCCACTCAGACTCCTTCCCACAGTACTCCCACCTTCAGAAATTCCCCAACAATCATGGTCCACTCCCAACAGCAGCCCACTTCTGCCATGAATGAGCCTCAGGCCCATATACCTCTGTCCCGCCTCATGCACAGCCTTCTCTCGACCCTTCTGAGTGCTATCGACAGGCGTACGTCCCCTGATTGCCTTCTCTTCTAGGAGATTCCCATTCATGCAAAGGATATGTAGGTGTCAGCATCATGAACACCATGGCCAGCGGAGAGTCCGGCTACGGTAAACGTCGGCCCAGCTCTATCCTTCTCTCGCTAATGTACCTACAGAGCCGACGACGTGCGACGCATGTGGAGGCACTGGCATTATTTTGGTTCCGTCTACCATTGTCATTGACGATGACAGTGACGATGAACAGGGTAAGGGTGAAACGCGCTGTAGTACCCCCAACACCAACTATGATGTCGGGAACTACAGTGCGGAAATGCGTTCATTCTTAAACATCAGGGACGCTTACACCGCGGCTCGTGTTGCAGCTGGTGTTTCTGTTGCTGGTGCAGAGGCGGCTCCCTCTCCAGGTGACATATCCCCGAACCAAGCCCCTCACCCTGACTCGTCGACCATACAAGCCCCCACCGCGGATGCTCCGACATCTGCTCCTGCCGCTCCAACGCCCACTCCTGCTGCTCCTGCTTCGTCGGCTGGTAGTACCCCCGTGCCCATGTCAAACAATGGGCCTGTTCCCCTTCCTTCCGTACTCACCACTGGATTCAATCGCCTTGGTCCTCTGCACCCCGTCCCTGACCCTCTTCGTGCTGTTTTCACTGTCCCCGGCGGTACGTAACCTTTCTATATTGACACTCATCCACGCCTGACTCTGATTTAGGCGAACGATACTATGCCGTTACCAGAGGAGTTCGCGTTGGTGTCTTTGGAGGCTGGTGAGTTATTTCATAATTTATTCAAAAGTTATCACTCGCTGATATGTCGAAGGTTGAATACTACGGCGTATGTGACCGGTGTGCCAAACGCGGCTTATAGTAAGCATTCCACCATCGAGCCCGCTTATGATGCCTATTGCGAGGCATTCAAGAACGGGTTGGTGAGCTACGTTTGAGCTCGAGAGTCCTCGTTTTGTTCACCAGGCTTCTTCCGTCCAACGCTCGCCTCCCTCGCTTCGGTTGCGCTCCTGTCTCATATATCCCCTGCGCCCCTTTATTTTATAACTATGCCTTNCCCCCCTTTTCATCTGTGTATATTATCGTATGCCCCATCCCTCTTAGCGACTTGTATGTGTATGCCTCCATATGTATGTCTCCTCCCCACTCCCCTCAACCATTGTCTCAATCATTCGTGTCCACCACCTTCGCACCCCTGTGCCATTCGCTTCCCCAGTCGTCTTGTTCGTCTCGTCACTCCCTGTTGGACTCTCGCTGCCGTGCCTCCCCTCCCNNNACTTACTCCCTCGTTTCCAGTAACCACGGACCAGTGTAACAATATATGTGTTGACCCATATGCATGACTTATTCCCGAAACTGTGTGCTACGTTATGCTCGCCTAGAGTAAGCCATTTCCAGCCACACGATGACCCCCACTCCATAGAAATAGCATATGTGAGGACTCTGGGGCAATAGAGTGGACCCGTCGGATGTGGATAGAGCGAAAAAGCACAGAGTGACGAGATGCGCAAAGTGCGAACTAGGGGAGCGTAGGTATATGATGAGCGGAGGGGAGAAGGTATCCTTAGGGTAATATTTTAGGGATACTGAGGAGGCGCAGGAGAGTTAATGCGTCGAGCTCACCTGTCTTTACCGTATCTCACAGTGGCTAGACTACCAACCCGCTGTTGCGAGACGCGTTTGAAGTGCGGTCCGTGGAACGTCGGCGCATAGAGAGGCTAAGAGTCACAATGTTCAATGTAATCTACGTACCCAGACAGACGTTCATGCAGCCAGTGCGAGAAGATAATTTATGTGGCCATATTTCTATCAGCTCAGTCGTTAATTTGACCCGCGCAGTGGACTTGTACAACCGCGTTCGGGACATACCATCAATCCTATGTTTAATCATTCATTATTCAAGCTAGACGCCTTCGCTCGCGTTATAATATATAAGAACGATTCAGAAGTCATCCCTCTTTAACTAGGAAGCATTAGAACTTCGAAGGGAAATACTTTTTTTCGAGCTGCAGGAGTCGCAACCCAAAGTCAACCCGAGTCGCAATAAGGGATTTGCTTTGAATAGTGCGTGTGTGTATTAGGACGTCGAAGTAAATCTTCGACATTCGCAAAGCACATAGATCGATGCAGCTACTCGTTGAGTACTCCTTACCCATTTTAAAAGTGTTATCGCCTCAGCCGATGCGTCTGAAAAGACTTATCTATGTTCTGAGATAATTCAGTGGCAGGCTTTTCGCACTCCCGTTCTTTGGACTCCGTCTCGATTCAGATAATCTAGATCGACCCAATATAGTCTTAAGATTCGCTTTATTTTGGAAAGATCCTTGCCACGCTCCGCCTACTTAAAAGGCGGCGGTATTTTTCGATTTCGGTACCGCAGACTTCAGCAGCTCGTGGACGGGATAGTAGCTGAAGGTAACTACACCGACTGCGCCTTAGTACTAGAGTGGTCCCTACTGACCATGGAATTCAGATGCCCATTATCCGCCCTGTTTGGACCCTTCTTCAGACCCTTGACCTCCACGTCGCCGCTATAGTCTACCTCCGTTGCATCGACCAGAGGACTTGCATTCCTACGTTTCTAGGTACATGGTGGGAATACTGGAAGGGAGCCTATGGCATCGAAGAGCCTGACGACTGGGACAAAGTTAACGACGACGAAGACGGCATCGGGGAGCAGCGTAGGGTGAGTCTTTTGCAGTACCGAAAGCATCTCCTGCTAACACGACCCGTGCTATACAGCGAGTTTTCCGCGCTATCAGATGGTACGCTCTGGCGGGTCGACAACCTCCTCCGACAAGCCGCGAACGTCTGCTGCGAATCTGTAGGCTCCGACGCGACCTATTGGACTGCCTTATCCGTTACCATGCGCAAGGTCACGACCTTTCCCTCATACGCCCACCTCCGTTTTTCGAAGTAATCTTTGACGACATCATTGGGGGTTAGAGCACAGTCCACCTGTACCATTGTCACGCTCGCTAGGTAGCACTGTACATCATCCTGTCAGTCAGGCCACGCCCCTGTAGGAACGCGTTCGTGTAATCCTTACTCTCGCTCCTTCGGAGTATGCCTGGTTTGAAGCGGTTAGAATTGACGGAAATCTGACTGAGCTCCGCAGAAATTAATTCGGAGACCAAGCTTCAACAGATTATAATCGATCACCGGGACTGCTCCTCAGGCTTTGAGAGCGCTCCAAGTGACCTTCCCTGTTGAGCCTCGGTACTTACCCAAAGAACACTCTGAAAGGGACCTTGACAGTTTTACCATTATCAAATTACCCTTGTAGAAACAGGGCTTTGCAATCGGAGCTGCCATTGACAGTTGTCTGGCTTCCCGACTCATCTTCGGGACTCTTCGACTCCAATCGCGTTGCCATTCACGTTGAGAATTGGTGCCTCGACGCCGCTCTTCGCAATCACAAGGTCTCGGTCTAGGATACACGATTGTGTTCCTCGACTCTAGTGTCTCATATTGTGTAACCGAGTGGAGTCAATTGACAGTGGGCGCTAGTGCCTCGCCGCTCCACGCAATCCCTCCTTGTTCGGCGGTTCCATCCCCATATCCGCGGAGCTTTTTAATTCGCTTCCGGACAAGCGACGTTCGGGGACTCACCCTGAGAGCGATCTGGCGCTCCTCCGTCTCAAGGAATTCTAAAGGAATCCCCGGTACCATTGACAACGCAGTTATTCGGGGTAGATCACACAAAGGGATTGGCCTGTTTTGTCACGCGCGCTGTGCTTCGCCCTTCCCATTCGAAAGCCTCCACCATGAGGCTTGTCGCTTCTCATATTCCTACGCTATCTCCACAGCCCACCCACCCCCGAGCGAGCGATTTCCTCGCATGTGTGGAGCACATCCGCCATCGTCGCTCATCATACCATTTAATAATTTAATAGGCGCGTCATATCCGCGCCAGTCCAGAAGACCCTTTTACCTCCGTACCTGTCCCCGAGGACTTCTCACTAGTGAGACTCTGTTCCAGTACTTACAGTCGAGCCTACGCTATGCAGGCGGTCAAAGCGCGTCGGTTCCCCTCGCTCAAGTAGAGACTCGGAGGCACGACAGATTACCTTTCACGGTTAAAAGCCAGTGTCTAAAGCCAGTCTTAATTAAATTCGAAGCGTCAAACATTCAACCCTCGTGTGATCACCGCCACAAGCGCGTTTACATGGCATTCGCCGCCGGCTTCTCAGAAGAGCGGATGCACCCTGGTGCATAAGCTCCCGCGACAGAAGTCAAAAGAGAAGTTTCGGCATTCTTCTCTTGACAGAAATTGGGTCCTCGGACGCGTTGTTACGTGCTATCGATTCCCGGACACTAGGCAAGATTCTCGATTGCGTGTTTACCCTCACAGGTTCTCTTCCTGACCCTTCCTTTCAGTCTGGTCTACCCCAGCTCATATAAGGACTATTCACGGTGGTTCAAATCCCTCCAACATCGTCGAGTTCTACACCTCCGCTGTGTTTCAGATCCCTCCAACGTTGTTGAGTTCTCCCCGTCAACCGCACATCACCATGTCGTACAACTTCAACGTGAGTCAGTGTCCCCGAGTTCGGTATCACTATGCGCACTCAACCCGGGCTTTCTTAGACCTTTCAGATTCCAGAGGAAAGGGAACAATTACTTCGCGTCTACGCGGTCTCAATGCCTCTCGCAATTGCCAGCGGTCAAGCGCATCAGCACGAGGTCAATTTCTACGTCGATTGGCAAAATCAATTCCCAGAAGATCGTCCCGATGGTATGAGTCCCGAGGAGTATGAAATGGCTGTTACAAGGAGAAATATGGTGAGTCAGAAGCGTCTCTATCGCCGTAATTTCCACTGAATGTTCTCTTTTGTATTCAGAGGCTCCGTCCTCAGCTCTTTTTGAGAGTCCATCTACACCAGCTGGGCCTATATCCCCAACTCCTTCCACCTCGCGCCTATTCCAGGCCTGGAAGGCCCCC
>JANDKE010001032.1:0-17390 GCA_027627275.1 Coprinellus aureogranulatus
AGAGTTGCACGTGTTGGGAAAGGAACGACGAAAAAGGAAAGGTCGGTATCAAAAAAAAAAGTGTAAAGGCTGCCGTGTGTGCAGCCTTCGCTAGGTCGGTCCGGAGACGTTGATAAGACCAGCGTATATTCGTCGAGAACAGAGACGAGGGTACGAGAGTACAGGAGGTGAACGTAAGAGAGAAAAAGGCAAGCGTCGAGCATCGAAGAAATGAGATGCTCGAAGCGATCGGTAAATAAGAGCAAATAGTCGAGATAAGATAAAGTCGCGGCGTCGTAAGCCTGACCATGCTTACAGCAGGTGAGGCTATGACGTCCCAGCGTCTAAGTACAACGGCGCCCGAGTGACCTCAGCGTCTCTTGTCTGGATAGATACGATGAAACCGGGTAGAAGAAACCTTCGATACCTTCTGGAAGCTCGAGCATGTACATCGCGAACGTCGAGTCTCCGACGCGCTGTTGACTTTCGACGTAAAGAGTCGTCTTCTCTGAAATGGTGCCTGGTACGTAAGGGAATGCCGATTGATGTGTGGTAGCTTTTGAGGGTTATATGGCATTTTCGTGGAGTAATTCTTCACCTGAGGCACCTTTAAACGTGCTCCAGCCGTCCTCGAGCTCGATTGTCACATTGACGAAGTAAAGAGCCCTTGAATGCCGGGCGTCGCGACCATACACTCTCAATTCCCTTATCAGAACGCTATCTATTCTACGATAAGCCAGGGAGAAGCTGTACAGCGGATCATGTCGACTCACATTCTATTGTTTCCAGTGGACTGCTTGCCAGTACAGAAAGCACTGGATGACTCCAACCTTGAACTCCATATCTGATTCGACTTCGCTCATGCTCACTCTGCTGCGCTCTCTCACCAGGGCCGATTCCGAACCACGTATGAGTACCACGTCCATCTGAGAGGGGTGATGCATACGTACTCGAGAGGTGTGCACCCTCGTACACGATATCAGCTGCGCAGATCCTTGGTTCCTCGAATTGTCGGCTGTGTTGGCAGCTGAGGATGATGACGAGTCGAAAGATAGGCGCCCATCACACTTTTCGGAGGGCCCTGGTATGACCAGATATATCTGACCTGACTGTGGCAGTACTGATGTCTGATGGTAGACCTGTCATATCACTTGTCGGAGTCCACCAGCGATTACAATCGCTTACCAGCGGAATATCAGGATGAGAGCGCCTGACGAATGTTGCGACGGCCAGCAAACATTGTCATATGGAGACTTCGTTTCATGTGATTCTGGCATGTACTAAGGGTGTAGTACACCTTAGCCTGGTGTTATCTCTGAGAGAAAATGAGAAGTGCAAGGGTGGATTGGTTTTACGATAAGAGGCCGCGACCCAGCCAGTAAGACCCGACTCGGGAAGTGTGTGACGATGTGGGTAGGGTCTGTGGTGGGATTGCTTTGGCTGCACACAGCCCGCGGGCGAGTTATAAGTTTTGGCTAGTAGGGCAGTCGCGGGCGGAGAGCGACGCACGCTTCCTGACTTTGTCTCCCACACAAAACGAACCAAATAACCAAATCCCAGCCCCGCTGCATTGAAAGGAAAGTGGACAACTCGAGTTCGAGGGCAGGCCTTGACCTTGCCGCATACATAGCGCAAAACTTCCCAGAATCTACGCGCAGCTGCTTGCCGAGCGAGATGCATGGGCGACCTTCAAGCTTTAAGTCTCGCCTTGCGGACGCGCGGTCAAGCCCGCTCTGCCGCCAGATCTGAGCCTACACGCCTGTCGTCTTCCGGTCCACCTCAAATCAGCGTGCACTGCTCGAATGGGGCCTTAAACCTTTGTCTAACCATAAGTCCGGAACAACGGTTTGAAGCCCACGCAAACCGGCTAGAAACGGGCGAGAGTTGATGTATTTCATTGATGATCAGCCTCATGGTGCTGTATTTACTGTGCCTGCATCGTCGGTGAGGTTTGTGCTGCATTGGCCGCGTCGCAGTTGCTTTCGGTGTTATGTATCACCGCGGCGATGCAAAGTAAAACCTACCCAAGGTGATGAGGGAGAAGATCGAACAGGGAAAATGGGGAAGGCGCACCAAGACTTAATCCTTCAGCACCGTCCGCATCAACTAAAGTAGGGTCCTGCTCCGACAGGTAGGAGAATATTCTCGCCATACACGCATTTCCGGTCTGCACACCCGCCCTATGCGCATTGAGACCTGCTGGAGGAGTTGCTGTCGTCGTATCTCTGCTAGGGGCGGTGGGCATGACGTTGGAGACTTTGTATTTCTCGATGTGATAGTTGCCCGCTTTAACAGTATGTGAATCAGTATGTCCAGCCTTCTCTCTCTCGGTTGGTTCGTACCCATTGCCAAGGTCGACGGCCCTCCCGAGGATATGTCCCTGTCCCAGAAGCACCCTTGCAACTCCTCCGAAGGTAGCCAGAGTATCGAGGTTCGTAGGACCGAGCATGTGCGCGAGGTCAATCGATAGCAACATCTTGCTCAAGTTCTAGTTGATGTCCGTCCTCCCATCTTTCTCCAAATCTTCCCCCTTCTTCTTCGACCTCTTCTCGTCACTGGGCTCTGAATCAGAGTCCTTCGCATCCTCGCTAGTGTAAGAATTGGGAATGGCGTCAATATGTGTCGCAGACGACGTGGCTCTTGAATGAATGTGCCGAGGCTCGAAATCCGAACGATCGTCGTCTCCCGTTTGGGCGATGTTGGGTCGGCGGGAGGATGAGACCCCTGACATAGACGCGTTCCCTGGCAATGGCAAGCAGAGGAAGTCGTGGCTACCCAGGACTTTGAGTGTGGGCGGGGGATTTGGGTTTACGGATTTAAGGGTCGACGTTTCGTCGTGGCTCGTCGCGGTTTCTTGCGCAAGAGTGGCGGCTGGTCAATGAGTGGCGAGCTGTTCCTGTTAGGGAGCTTCTTTCGTCCGCTGCCCAAATCGCGAGCCGTGGCCATCGTCACGCGGTCACGTCTGTTTACGGATCGCCAGAACCTGAAAGGAAGGGAGTGTTGTCTGTGATGCAAAAACGCACTATGTGCGTTTCCCTCCTTGTCTTGCATCCGTCGGAATCGTCGACTAAAAGCTTCATCTCGCGTCTACAACATAGTTAGAGCTCACCCCCATGATAGAGCGCGATTGAAGGAGATTACTGGGACAATCTTGATAGGAAGCCGTCAAGCGTCGACTGCGGAGACCCCTCATCGAGAATGAATACGTCCCACTTCAACTGCTTACAATGTCGACCCCGTGTGACCGTCTCTAACAGGGTGAATAGATGAGTAGCCAGTGACGATAGGTTGTCCATAGGCTTTCGTTCACCTGGTTTCAAGTTTGCGCCCCTTCCTATTTGTTGTCGTATTATGTATCGGGAGAGGGGAGACCGCGTGGCGTCTGTGCTACAGTGGGAGAATAAGCCAACGCTCGATTGCGCAGCAAAGCGACGATGTGCTGACCTGGACACACTGACATCTCAGGGCTTGAATCCAATCGCCCAACCTCGGCCCTCAATCTCCCCCTTGTTTCCTCTCCAGACATCCGCCCCAAACCGCCTGTCTCTCTTTCCTTTTCCTGTCTCCCCTCCATTGTCCTTCGGTCCTTATGCGTCGAAGAGTCCATCCGCTAATCGCCTTGCGTGCGGATTTCGAGGGATCAAGTCCAGCGCAATCGTAACCGTGGAAGAAGCGCGTTCAAGTTGGTACGTCCGTACTCGTCCTGGTTGGCAAAGGGTGAGGGCATTCGGAGCACCAGAGATCCTGCAAACCCGAGCCGGAGGTGGGCCAATGCCGACCTTGAATGAGGCTCGAGGATGCGACCCATCCAAGAAAAGCATCGACCTTCGGGAACGAATTGAGAGATTTCTTGCCTCACAGTTTCGTGTTCTGTAGGATTTCGCAGAATAGCGGTTGCTGGCGCTGGCGCGAGGGTCAGGGGTTGAAGCCAGGCTGCAGCCCCCAGAGGAACCTTTGGCATCAACCATAAATTGGGGTTATCACAAGTACAGGTACCGAGATAAGATGTAGATTGACCATTTTGTGGGAGAGGAGCGATTGACCGTGAACACTAGTACTATTATGGGTTCAGGTGCCGGAAAGGGAGGAATGAGGATCGAAGACTGCTAGTATTTCGAGGGAGAGGCGTACGCGTACATCTGACCGTTGAGTGGATGGACCAACAGGGTCTTTTCGATGTCAGAAACTCGGAAGGAAGGCGGAGAGTCGAAGCCAAACACCCTCACAGAGTGGCTTTCTAAACCGATCGGGACCTGTGACGAGCGATGAGGTGGGTCAGTCGGCGTTGGATCAGAAGCCGTAAAGGAGGTTGGGTGATGGCGCTGGTCGAAGTTGTGGATTTCGGTGGTGGTGACGGACGCTTTGGGGATGTGGGTCTCGGTAGTCAAAGCAGCGGCGGCGCGTGCGACTCTTTTTGAGACAAAGGTGAGGGGGTAATTTGGATAAGAGCTGCAATCTTGCGAAAAGTCCTTGAGGACTCGTTTCTCGAAGGAATGTAGGGTCAGGTTGTCAACACCTAACTCCCAGTCCAGATAGCCGCACATCTCTCTCTCCATCTGGTTGATCTCCCGCTGCGAAAACATCATCTGAGCCACGGCGCACCAGGACTTGTTTGAATAGGTATCATCGCACATGACCTTCGAGGCTATCATAAACGCAGATATGAACAGGCGGTGACCAGAAGAACCGCAAGCGGTTGGGAAGTGAGCCTTAAGGCGTTGGAGGAGGATGAGCGTAGCGAAGGTGACAGCGGTATGAACTTTGGCGCGGTAGAGAGCATGGGCAATGAAGTGGTGGAGCTTGGTCCTGCGATGGGTGGCTGCTGGAGGGTATTCGGGACAAGCAAAGAGGTGAGTAATGAAGCGAGCACACAAGCGAGCAAGGCTCTCTTGTCCATAAAAGGGATCTCCCCAAGCCTTGATCGCGGGCGCTTGTTGACTCTGGGACATGCTTGTCATAAGCGAACAGATAAGAACGAGCACAAAAATCGATACTTACCCCTATTACTTTACGAGCAGCGCCGTGAGGGAGGTCGAGGACGAGGATAGTCGTCGGCCTTTCATCGCTTATCGTCTTTTCTTCGATTTCTGTGGCGGACATGTGGTTGGCGGTAGGTACGTTGGAAAGAGGGATGGATCAGAGAACAAAATTTGGAGGGCCTTTAAAATAAGCAGTGGCTGAGGGAATCTGGAGAGGTGGAAAAAAAATTCGTCTAATCCATGTTACCCCGCTCATTCTCGTTACCGAGTGAACACCTCATTCAGCCCGCATGCCCATGCCGCACTCGATTGATAAATTCCCGATTCACTTGTTGATCTACTAAGTGGTAAATTAACGCGGGATCCAAGGAGTCGATATATGTAAAGATTACGTTTAGAGGTACCGACAAGACCGGGGGCTGCAATGAACGCAAGGCGAGCGATATTCCCCCTTTTCGCTGACGTGATTTGCATACGGAGATATTTAGGGAGGATACGACGACACCGTGACATCTGGAAGCATCGACCGCGTGTTCCTGGTGTAAGGGAAAGAGATAGAAATCAAGAGAGTCGAGACAAAAAACGAACAAAAACCAAGTTGAGAAACGAAAGAAGGATTGGAGAGGGACAAGGTGCGGCAACGCGGCTAGCCTGAGCCCGATACACGCAATAGCGCCAATGAGATTTGCAGTCATACGGCGTGTGGATGCGGGAACTTGATATCTCCAAGGTCGATTTCCAAGTTCCCCGAAAGGTCATGCAAAGTCCTTGCACTGATTGTCTCCTCTTCACCCTCTGGTTCTGGCAACGCGCCCGACACGACGCGACCATGGGTTTGAACCCCTGCAACAGATGATGGAGGCGGTGACGAGGAGGGGAGGAACCCCTGACGAAGATGAGTACAGACAGTTTTCGAAGATACCGCCTTTACACTCACGTGCGCACAGGGACGCATGCCATACATGCCTGCGTCCACGACGAGGCTTTCGTAAAACCCATACTCTTGGCGATGGGCAATACGGGAGTAGCCGGATACGAGGTGCTGATAATACACGCGCGCATTCAAACTGCAGGGGATAGGTCCTCAACCCGACGCAAGGCGTAGAAGCAAGTTCGCGTACCAACACATCAGAGAGGCGACATATACTGGAATATTCTCCGTGAGTTGGATCTCCCCGGTTCTTTTCTATACCAACGTACCGTGTGTGACAGCGTATAGAAACGTGGTGCTTGAATTGTCTGGTCAGCTGGACGGAAAGGTGCTGCATTGCACGTGGTCCTCACAATATATAGGTTGCCGGCTGGGCGAAGTACTGAGGAATATCAGTGTTTGGGTCAACCGCCGAAGACATAAACGCTGTCAGCTCACCATCAACACCCCAAGAATCGTGAAAAGACTGCGTTGAAAATTAGCGATGAGAATCGAAGAACACAGTATCCTACTTGCAACGTACCAGACGATCCCTACCCTGCGCACAACCATTCTAAGGAACTTATCGATGAATTTGCCGAGCCTGTGGAACAATTTCAGCAAAAATCTTGGTGCATTCAAGCGTCGAAGTTGAGGACTCACAAGGTTGGGCGACTGAGGGCTTTCCGCTTCTCCTGCAGCAGGACATAAAAAGACAGACCCGACATGATTTCACAGCTAATAACTGTCGACGACTGTATCACAACTGCGGTCTTCTGCACACGCCGGCGTCAGTTGTTGAAAGGCGGCTGGACGATCCGGGGGTGAGCGTACCATGATGGTGTTTGCGTTCGCACTGAGCAGGCTCTGTTTCTTTCCCATTATACTGAAAAATGGTTCAGAATATAGACGGGAATCAGCCAACGCGCCGTATTGCCTTACATTTCATGCACGTAAACTGGAAGGAAGCCGACAGGCATCAGTATCAGCGGTATTCTCGGGGGAAACGGTAGCCAAGGGCTTACATAGTCCAGCGCCTATAGGACGGGGAATTGTGAGGTCAAATCATAACCGGAGCAGTCAAAAGGAGACCGACCTTGCGCAAGGAAGATGACTAAACACTACACGGAATCAGGAACCAGCATCGTGTAGAGCGAGGGTAGAACGAACCGTCGCTCCAATAATGATACGATGAATCAGGCAGTGTCTGGACGACCTCGCCACTAAACAACCAACATTAGCTTTCGCGACGAAGGAATGAGCTTGAATCCGTCAATCTCACATTTCCATGCTCTGAGGCACGAATGGCTGAACGAATATCATAGCATCAGCATCAAGGTGTAGATGCTGGCGTGAAGCACGTCTTACGCTTGAGCTATGAAAACGGTGATGTACTAGAGGTCGTGCATCATAAGCCTCTGGCTTCCAGTGGTGTATCACGATCGCCCACTCACAACTGAGATAAAACTGGCCTTCGTAATGAATGAAGTCAGGGAAGATATCGGGGAGGCATGGCTGGGGGGAGATGCACTCACAGGTGCGATTCTAGTAGCGCATTGGGCATTTCAGGGCCCGTGTCGTTCGAAGAGCAGGACTTACAACATCCAACGGCTTAAATCCCCAGCTTCCTCTCGATGGTTCCGTGACAAAAAATCATAGAAGCAGAGGAACGAAAAGGCTGCCTGCAGAGTCGATAGGAGCCTGCCCACGACGCAGTTATCGTCAGTATGCGCTGTTGAGGGGAGGTGATTGGAGGTCCGTACATTAAGAGCAGCACGACAACCTTCGTGAGGAGCACGTCTCGCGTGAATGTCTTCATTTTGAAGTACTTTCTGACGGTGACCTGTCGGCGCGTGATGGGTTTGCACCGGGCGAGTTCAGGTCAAACGCAAGAAGTAAGGTAACAGCGAGCGTACCATGCTGAGGACGTAGAACCTATATTCTCGTGAAGAATGGTTAGCGTCTGGTAATTCCGCTCCGACGCGTTGAGAGGACGCCACACATGGTATTTACTGTTGCTGCCACGAACTCAGGACCTCGACTGGAGCCCATGACAACTCCACGACACCAAAAGGGCAATGTATCCTTCACTATATCGCGCGGAAGCGGCGTTGACGCTATCGTCTTGGTCCTTGTCGAAATGGGAAGCCTGCAGTCGGGAAGTGGGGCAAAAATAAGAGTTGGCCCAGAAGAGGCAGATCACGATAGCCTGAACGCTTTCAGTTGCAGCTCCGACGCCGTCCCTGACCTTGGACTTCAGTTCGTGAACCTCGGTCCGTCGTTCACCGCATCTAGATGAGAGGGTCCGACGCCTTCCTCAACAGGGACCCTCAGATGACATTCGTGTGATGCTAGCACATTAAATCGTTGCAATGAGTAGGCGATTAGTATCCGAGACGGTGGGCCCAGGCCCCAGAATTGGGAAGGTAGAGTGGCGCCGAATTGGCCAGCCAGCTGCCCAGCACGCTTACTCACAGGCATGCTTTGAGCGAATTCGAATAAGCATGTCGCAAGAGATGGCTGGACCTGAAATACGGAGAGTCACTGGAAAGGAATCTGTGAATTGTCGTGACAACGAAGTCGTCATCCGACATTCCCGGCGAACTGCTACGGCCCATGGAGAAGCGATAGTGATGGACCATTTATTAGCAGCGGCAGAAGCTTACTGGTATGAGTCAAATTGGGTGTGACACAACCAGAAGATGTAGCTCCAGAGGAACTGACGCGGGAGACGACAAATGCATGGCGCACCGACGGTATGGATGGGTACATTACAATTTCTCTAACGAACTGAGGTATTCCAGCAAGTCCAAGGAAGGCTGCAATTCATCCTGGTTCCACTTCAGGGTCATGGTGGGCAGCCGACATCGTCGCCACGGAGATTGCCAAGGCAATCTGGGCGAAAATATCCATTAGTAATGTTCCAAGAATTATGAATACAACGAACGCCAACCTGATTGAGGGAGATCCTTGGAACAAAGTAGGGATTCCAAGACATCTTCAGCCTTACCGAATACTACAACTGCAACTGTCCCTTCTCTGGCGCTGAGAATTAACACACTCTGGAACGACATCGCGGGATACGAGTCACCTCGATTGAGTAAGTACGGGTATGCCTGGGGACTTGAGGAACTGCTGCCCCCAAAGTGGCGAATGTAGGGGAGAAATAACGACACTTCGGGCGGTACTAGATGGTGGTGATTGAGAATAGGGAGAATGAAGGCGGTCGTCCGTCGCCGTCAACAGTCAGGGAATCGCTCCATCTCACGAGCCGAGCTTCCTGCGTTGCGCACATAAGCTGCAGGTCGATCTCGTGGGACAGCATGCGGCAGAAGGCGAGGGACTTGGAGCACAAATTCTGGGTGATCACGGAAACGGCAACCTGGCCCTGGCCTGATTCTCCGCTGTGCTTACAGCCTGATCCTAGAGTGCGATGCCATGTCAGTTCTGCGACCTTGCGGGTGAGGGTTCTCCGCGTACCGACTCGGAACTGTGGGCTGGGAGACGCATATACGACCTCCACCTACGACCTTGAGGCTTGAAGATCCGGCCGTTAGTACTTCCGCCTTGACAGGGCGTCCACAGCACAGATCTCGAGGCGGAGCATGAATGAACGGGGACATCACTGATGAATAGCTGAAGGGGTTGCACCTAACAGATTACTAGGCGTCCAAGTGGGTACAATGAGGGACTCCTAGAGTGAACCCAACAGCCTAGAGGAATCGGCTGACGAGGGATGGGTTGATTTGCTGGTCCTAGCTCTCAAGACAAGTAGTTTGAGAAGGATGTTTAGGTATCTGCCAATAGAAGGGTATTAGATCGAGGCAGTTCGAATTTACTATCGAACAGAAAGATGAGGCGGTAAATAGCTTCGACCCCATGCAGCGACGGGAATGCAGGGTACATTACCCAACCCAGACTGGAGGAAAGGATGTGAAGAAACTCACCAGAAAGTCATAGGGATTGATATCACCATGCTTCATGTTCGTCTGGTTTAAAGTCAAACCAAAACCGAGAACAGCCGGTGAAAATATGCTCGGCTTGCACGGACGTTGAGACGTACGTCCTGTCTCAGAGCGGTTCCGACTTCGCACATGATGGTGCTGGAATTCATGAAAAATGACTCAGTATCCGGATCCACCGCAAGGTCTCGCAGAGGACGCCCCAATGGCCGATCTCCCTTGGAGGCGGCGCGGTTCTCCTCTTTGAGACCGATCCGCCATGGTCCACGGAGGATACGACGTTCCCCGAGGCCGCTGTGGCGGGAGACGAGGCCTTATCAGCGAAAACACACTTGGGGTAAGAATGGTGAAATCGCACATATGTTCCATAACGTAGCCGTCCGTCATGCCGTCTGCCTCTCTTAAACCACTAGCAAGGTTCAAACGAACCAATCCAGCAGTCCCATACTCTCCCTCGCAGCCCAGTTCGGATAACCAAGTGCTTCTGTCAACAATAGTACCTCGCGGTCTGCAGCGGGGTCCATCATTGAAGACAGGGGGCTGATGCTGGCAGCGCCTGCAATTTAGTCAACAACGAATCGTCAGTTGTAAGGCAGTGTTTGAAGAGATAGTTGACGAACCACCTTGCTCGAGACCTTCTCCCTATCCGGCTTGTCCTCATCGTCCCTCACGATCGCTCACGATATCCTTCATATCATCCTCTTCCCCACCAACTGTCCTTTCTCCCTTGGCTGTAACAGGTAGCTCATCGCTTGTCGAGGCTCGTGTTGTGTTTCCGGCGGTTAAGCGCCTCGTGTCTAGAGGTCTTGGATCTGCAGCTTGGCATCGTGAATGCAAGACTATATCCTAGATGATCAAGCTGTCGTAAGAAAAGTGGAAGATATGACATCCTACGATATTCACCGTTTCTCGAACCTCCCTATCACATCTCCATTACATCCTTCTCTCCCCATATCTAGCTCTAGAGTGATCGAGACCGCGGTCTCTTACGACTTGTGAAGCCGTGAAGAGAGATCAGCCACGTTTTACTGGGCAGTACTAGAGACTGTCCGTCGGACAGGTAAACACGGACTCGAACGGAAAATGTGGTGGGGTACGTACACGTTCAAGCCTCGTTCGACGGCGCGGACTACGTTTACTGTCAGCTAGTGAATGCAAGGGAGCGGGCCTCTTACTCACAGAAACTTGAATGGCCCATGCCAACCTCCGAGTCAGTGGAAGTTTGTTTACACAGAGGATCTGAGCGGGCGCCACCGTGACTGGCAGGCTGTTGCCGTGGCGGTGCCCCATATGCTTGCTTGCATGTATTTGTTTCAGCTGTGGCACACACACAGGGAAGCGCGTATGGCGCCCCTTCCGCTGGATTTCCTGCCATGGAGCAAACAGAGTAATCGGATAGTCGGCGGTACCTACCGAGAAATGCGGAGCTCGTTGGTCTCCTCGTGGCTTAGCGATTGAGTCCAGAGAAGCAGAGGCCAGTGGCTCTAGGTAGGACCAAGTGCCAGTCTGATGCGTCATGCGACGGCAACGTCGAGAGTACTGGCGGG
Source organism: Coprinellus aureogranulatus (assembly GCA_027627275.1). Taxonomy (NCBI): domain Eukaryota; kingdom Fungi; phylum Basidiomycota; class Agaricomycetes; order Agaricales; family Psathyrellaceae; genus Coprinellus; species Coprinellus aureogranulatus. The sequence continues at coordinate 11,378 of JANDKE010001032.1, forward strand.
CTGAGGATTGTACTATTTCGTGCTGGAACCCATTGGCGTAAGGTATAGGAATTGGGCGAGCCACGATACTAACACGGTGACATCCTTGATACGTCGTCTATCATATCCAAGAAGCACTCGAAACGGCATATGATGATACATGATGTTCAAGGTCAGACTCGGATGCATAGGCCTGAATTAATACTAGAACGACAGATGGCCCATACACCCCGGCGGCATTACGAGTGCGCGGAGAAAGGCTCTACGAGGAAGTACTCTACGAAATGCAAGCTCAGTCTTAAAGTTGCATAAGGTCTCAGACCAGCGCTCACCTGGCCAAGCCTGCAACAAATATCAGTCATCCTCGGGCGTTTCGAAGCGTACCTAGCCCAACACCCCTTGACGAGCGAGCTCAAGGCGGTGTGGTCTTCCACGTATCGAGGTAACTGAGGCCGTTCATTCCTCAAGATAGCGAAAACAACCGCTGTGGCGCTGGTTATGTGGCTATAAGGAAGCTCCTGAGAGAATATCTAGTCGCGGGGGGCCAGTGGGGTCAGACAACACATGCCCAAAGAAAGAAAATTTACCTCGATGATAGTCATGGCAAATGCGAATACGTCCGATTGAGTAGTACCTGCGGCGGCTGATGGTTTGGAAGCAAGGTTGGGATCCAAGAGCTCGGGAGCGGCCCAACGAGCACCAGCAGCGGTCTCGTGTATCATAAACTCGCTCGTGTTTGTGATATATGCCATCCCGACGTCTGCGATGACTATTTTCCCAGATGTAGTCAAGAATATATTTGACCCTTTCAGATTCCCGTGGACGACAGGGAAGCGTCGGCTGTGGAGATAGCGCATTCCACAAGCTATTTGTCCGACCTGAAGGCGACGGTTGGCACGTCAGTTCGCGCTATCAGACAACCCGACTCAAAGTCAGGAATCGTGGCAGATACGCACCCATAACATTTTTTCTTCGTCGGTGTGCACCTCCGCGCTCATAAGCGCGATGATAGAGCCTCCTTCATAGTAGTCCATGACGATACCCGGCAGAAGACCCATTCCATAGATGATACCGAAGTCAGTACTGATATTCTCGTGGTCAAGCTGTGCAAGCGCGTCTCCTCGACGGACAAGTTTCTCCGTACACGGGTCAGCTGGGTTGCGCTGCAATCAGTCATATTGAGCCTACCTTCTGCAAGTCAGAGTAGAAGTTAGGATTACTGCTTGAGCCCGCTCGTAAGGTCTTAACCACGAAGAGTCGCTGTGGGGCGAAACCAGTCACCCAGAGTGGAAAGTTATGGCATGGTACTAGGCTACATACCGGCTTAGGCGTCGAGTCACTGACCTTGCGCACTCGAAATAGGTCTGAATGTTCACCGAGGACAAAAGGGAACTGGTCCTGTTGATGTAGCCTTGCTGTCAGGTCCTTCATGTTGAACGCGATAATCAGCACCGTCGAACAATGACAAACATGAGGCGGGTGTCACAACCCTTCGCTAGAGGAAGGCAGTCTCTTACCGGGAAGCGCGTGGTTTCTTTTACGGTGCCTGGCACTGGGAAAGACATGGACACGAGGAGAAGGCGGAGCGAAGGCCAGGATCCTCGACCAAGCATTCGTTTTATAGCACTTGCCGAGCACCTAAGCACATGATGTGGCGATGGGTACTGACGGCCATTTCCAAACCGTCCCATCAATGTTTTTACCAGTACTGGAGCCCAGATCAATGGCGATACACGCCGCTCAATGCCCACAGTGACGACTCGCACATATTTGGGTGAGAGGCTGCCCCAGAGTGGCGGGATTATATAAAACATCGCAGAGGTAGTATTCCACTGCGAGACCTGTCTTGGCGCGCATTAGCGCCCGCTTATCTAGCTCCTCGTTTCAAGTTCCATAGTACACTAACTAGAGCGCTGGTCCAGGTGTCCGACACGCGCGGCGCATACTTTGCACGCCTACCGACCTTCCTGCTCGGTGGAACGAATTATCTTCACGCAATCGTGTGGCCGACCGAAACACTTACAGATCACCTTCGGACCGTGAAAAGAGCGACTATAACGTTGGAGTGGCAATCTGGCTACGTACCAGTGGATAGTACAGCGTGCTGTTGAAAACTATTAAGTATGATTCTCTGCGCTAACGTCGGTATTCACGCCCGAAAGCCGTTATGTATAGCGAGCTGTAAGAGAGTGGGATTAGGAGGCCAAGTCGCAGAGATCACTGGTTGGGGAAAGGATGTGGGGTTCCCGGGGTCCCGAAGCGTCCATTTAAGAGGACTATACGCCGATCGGGAAGTGTGGGCGACCCGAGGGGGCAGTGAGGCGGGTGGGTAGTCGAAAAATCGAAGGCTGAGAGTGGCGACGACCGAAGATTGTCCAAATTTCTGGGTTCGTGCGGGATTTTGTGTAGGATATGCACTCCTCGGCGAGCCTGTAACGATGATCGAACTTGTAGGCGTTGCAAGTCAAAGACCACTGTCTGTTGGGGGCCACGGGTCGTACGGACCGCGGCGATACTACACCTTCTCGGTCAAGAGATAGGATTTCAAGGATGGCAAGGATGGCGCCGACTGACTGCACAGGATGCCGGAGCGGGAGGATTGGGCACAACCTTGAGTGACCGCCACTAGCAGGTAGCATGTCAGATAGGGACGAAACGACGGTGGACAAGAGAAGAGAAAACAACATACATCGGTCGCAACGTCCTTAGCATCCTTGCCAATGGCACGCATCTTCCGTTCACCCTTCGTGCATCCTCGCCTGAGCAAACGGCCTTGTAGTTGGGATTGTCAAGCCTGGTCTCACAGCAGGTGCCTAGGAATTCCACAATCCTCGGTCTCATCCTCTCGCATTCCAGGTTCGCATGACGACCTCCTAGGTTCAATCTACTCCTGGACAATCGCCGAGATGTCGTGGAGGTTGCTTGAAGCCGAAAGGGGTTATAACGGGGAAGAACCGTCTTCCTCAGAATTGAGACTGTGGGAGAGGCGCATCTGGCATCGTTCCGACGGGGAAGGTGATATACACCTTAGGCGCTTGACAGGAAGGAAAGTGAGCCGCTGAGACGGCAGGATAGACGCTGCCCGGAAATAGCTTCTCATAGGCGGTGCCTGAGGGGGACTCTGACTGAGGGATTCCGAAGTAGTCTGTGTCGCCCTTGTACATATCATCGCTTGAAAAGTTCATGTCGTCCTCCCGGATATGCATGGAGAAGCGAGTCTTCCGCTGCAAATCTCCGGCCAACAATCATACGACGGACACACACAATCAAAATGGGATGTTGAAACATACCCTGTGCCTGACCGATCCTAGTTGATCATGCCTTCGTCGCGTTCCTCTATCGTATGTGCACACCATTCGTTGATACGCCTTAGATGGCCTCCTACGAGACGAGAATGTTCGGCTAGAAGTATCCCAGAAGTAAAGCAGTGTATGCACGTCAAGAGCCCATGAGCGCGACGTACTGAGCCGCTTATTACAGGATCCAAGCCAACGCCCGCTACACGCGAAGCAAAGGGGTTAGCAACTGTGCAAAGGCTTGAGCGGGACAAGCGCGGAGAGAATACTTCCCATTCAATCCCAGTTCCCCCGCATTTCCGACAACGAGTCGCCAGCTGAGCACCCTGAGGAACAAGTTGAGGTCGAACTTGACTTTGAAAAGGATCCCCAGCGCTTGCGGTGCCACCTGGAGTGCCAGGTCCTCGTGATCGTATGACTCGATCGCCGTCCGAGTCGGGCCGGACGGCTTCAGAGTCCCCATTTGGATCTTTACGGCGGGATTCCCGCCTCTCTCTGGCCCGCGACCTCGTTGCAGACAATATCAGCGTCCCGGCAAAATTCGTCGCTATGGTGGTGGGTGAATTCTCTCGATAAATTACCAGTACGACTCCCGAATACAAAAAAAAATGAAAGACTAGGAAAGATATGCTAAATATACGAATGAGAAGGTTCCCCCCAACACCAAGCCCAGGAAAAACGTCAATCCCTTTCGATATGGGGAAGCCCCAATAAACAACTCCGCCTTCTCCAGTCTCAAGGCCCAGGTCTCAAGACGACCGCGGCTTCTTGCTATTATTATCGCCCATTCTTCGTTCTCCTTGGATTCGGGCAGGTTTATCAGCTTGGTAGACGTTGCGTTCAGGAATGATCCAAGTTTCGATTCATACGCGCCAGGAGCCTCCTCTGGAGCACGAGCAAAAGCTTGCATATCGAAATGATCGTTATTCTCTTTCTTGGGTTCATTCGATGTGAGAATAGCCGGGTTGTCTGAGCTGGAAGGTACCAATTCAGACTTCGCCGGACCGGGATAGCCATGTAAGGGCTGGGTGGCCTGGTGAGCCAGTAGCGCAAGCGCAGCCTACAGTTTTCGATGTTAGTTCAGGTTGATGATACGTGTATTCATATCTGAGAAACAGGAGACCTACCGCCATAGGCATGACTTGAGCGACCTGTGCCGCAGGAATCATCTGCCCGCTGTCCCATCGCTTGTCGGTCGCCTGCCTGGCCAGCTCCGCCGCATCTATACAGGAAACAGAAAGGGGACTCAGACCCGAGGGTGCATGTGTTTCCCCACTCTTGGGCCACCTATAGAAATAGGTACGATTAATCTCGCATTACTTATAGAATAGCACTTGGATTAATTCTAAATCTGTTCCTATGGAATCCTATCACTTCACTCACAGCCGGCTCTGGGCAGTTTAATCCTACGATGGAACCTACAGGGCGATTGATCCTACGACGAAACCTACAGTGCGATTAATCCTATCTACCTGCGCTCCGATCCGTATCCCACAGTCCAGTGTGGCCAATTTAATGCGTACGATTAATACTACCTCAGATTAATCCAAGATACGATTGATCCTACGTCGTGACCCGCGCGCAGTAAGTCTCTCGTTCCTTTCCCTTGCGGCTCGCCGTATGGACGGGCACAACAAGAGGACTGGCGAAGGATTCTAACATCGCCAACCCAGGCAAGTCATGCTTATTCAAACCTCGGTACCGGACGAGAAGGACACCGCCTTTTGCGCCCACCGGTCCAATTCTGCGCGACCTATCGAGGGGAACCCAACGCTGAGCAGCAACAGAGAAGGCCTCCAATGGGTGTGCATTCTGAACCCCACGCGACTGCAGAAGATCCCCGAATTCGGACAAGCGAAGGCATTGCTGCTCGTCCGTTTCGAGTGCAACCTCTCGGAAGCGTTGGTACTTCTGAGATAGCACAGTTAGGCCCATGCAATCCGAGAACATCCTTTGTACGCACCTCAATCCACGCAAACACCATAACGACTCGAGGAATGAAAGAATCCGAGTCTCCCGCGAGACCCACTTCGCCTCCGGAGTCTGACTCGGAGTCACTAGAGATGCTAATGACATCGTGGTCCACCGCTTTGCTGGAGCTCGCCTGAGCCCCTCCACGGCGCGGAACAGAGGTGGAAGGGGTGTTGCTCAATGGAGGAATGTGCGGGAATGGCCGTGGTTTTCTTGTAGGGGTCTCGCTCGCCTGAGTGTGGGACGATTCTCCTAAACGGGGGGTGTTGGGTGTCAGAACTTCAGCATTCTTCCTGCGGCTGCTTGGTACATCGTCGATGGAGTATGGCTTGATGCGACGATCTTCTGGGATCTCCAACTTGTCACATATCTGCGCAAACAGAGGAGAATTGACAATAGTTATACGAGAAGCCCTCGCTTGTGTGGTGTTTTCTTTTGTCGGCTCAGGAAACGTCTCCTCACGCATGATGAGAAGGGTAGCGAGTTCCACATCTTCGAGTAGTGACTGATCGCTTAAGGCCGGCGTGTAATACTTCAGGGACTGGTAGCACTGACCAATACCATCGTAGCAGCACTATGGAGACCGTACCGGAGTAAGAAGGGTGTCGGATGATGACTGGGTGTGGGGCTCACCTGAGCATACCAGCGCCCCGCATTCCGATAATTGTTTGTCCCCTTGGACATGAGGTATTCCTTTCTAACTGCGTGGCCGAGGTGATGCGGACGTGGAAGGCGTGTGGGGCGAATGCTTGCAAAGCGTGCCTCAA
>JANDKE010001033.1:0-17371 GCA_027627275.1 Coprinellus aureogranulatus
CTTTTCCACCAGGAATCCACGTTCTCCTGATGACGGGCTGCAGAGAACCGTCCTTACACAAGGGAAATTATGTTTGAGGAATGCCACCACGAGAGAGGGGGAAGTAATGGGCGAATCGCCGGCATGGAATGTGTGCAGTCTGGAATGTGGTTGCTTGAGCCGTTCACCGCCAGTGATTCCGGAGCTATCGAATGGTACGCCCAGAATTTGGAGGTGAGGAATGTTCTGGGCGAGTTCCATGATTGTTCCATGATGTGGGTGTGGTCTACTTCATGCGGACGATACCTCCAAACCGCTGGGCAAACCGACAATCGTCGAAGATCTGGCCAGTTTTGTGGGATGGAGGCAATGATTTCTGGTGTAATTTTTATTCCTGGAATGGTGGACATTTCGATATGTTGTAACTTCTTGAAAACGAAAAGGGATGACAGGCTTGGAATGCCATGATCGTCAACTATCTCTTCCCACCCTGTAATACCGCAGTCAAGCATCGCGACATGGGAGAGTGAAAGTGGGTCGCAGTAACGCTGGACCGCTTCGACGAAGGCTATAACCTCCTCCTTGTCCGCTTCTCCCGCATGTTCCCAGACGATCTTCTTCAATCTATTCCTTGGAGCGAGATGCTGAACAAAATACCGCACCTCGGAGTAATCGTAGGAAACTATGTGCAGCGTTTCGAGGGAGAGGAAGCCATTTGTGCCGACAAGCGCGCTGTCCTCGTCGTCGCTGACGGGTTCTGAATCCTCCTCATCGTGTTGACCGGTTACGCCATCCATGACCAATAGTGAGGAAAGACAAGGCAGTAAAGCCAAGTGAGGTATGACTCCAACGTGTGGCCTGGACAGGTGAAGGTCCCGCAACCGGTCCCATGGGCAAAGCCGCCCAGGATGATCAAGAAATTCGGAGTCGATCCCCGATATTTGAAGTGTCTCCAGGTTTGGACCGAAGCGCTCCAACGCTTCCCCGACCGCTGTTCGGTGTACCTCGAAGTCCCCGCCATCGAGGTCAAAACCGAGGTCCGTAACGTTCTTTCCAAGGAACAGTGAAATGTATAGGGACATCTGTTGCGAGAGACCGGTGTCTGCACGCCAGACTCCTGATCGATTATGGACAAACCACCTGAACCTTGTCAAATTGGGCGAAAGGACTCCGTGTTGGCTTCTCGTCACATGCTTGATGGCGTTGAAAGCGTCCAAGGATAGGACCTGCATGCCATTGTTGAAGGTAATGTTCATGTCGAAACTGCGGATGCGAGGGGCGTAGTACGATAGGTACCGGCGCAAATCGCTGTCCAGAAGCTCGCGACAAAAGGACTGTGGATAAGGACGAAAGTCAAGGACGCATTCGCTTCTGAGAAGAGAGAGCATGCCATGCCACTTACATAGTGGTTGTAAACCCGACTGTCGTAGAGCACCTCCGTAAATTTGAAGAGATCTTCTGGAAGGCATGCGATAATGGGGTCGAAGGAGTCCAGATCGCTCCATAACCTGTCAAGGCCAGGCTCGAGGAAAGCCCTACAACCCAAAGCAAATGGAAATGTGCTCTTGGAGTCGAGCTCGTCGCTGATCCGGTGCACAATCTCTGGGAGGAGCAAGCAAGGGTGCATGGCGAGAGGAAGAATTCGCTGATTCCCTGAATTCGGGGCAAGGTTTGTGCGCCTCGTACGGATGGAGGAAGGAGGGAAGAAGGGGAACAAGACGTAGTGAGACTAGAGGCTATGCTTATCATGCCATTTGATCTCGGCTCGGATTCTTGCGTGAGGCTGTGAGGATACCGCCCTTCGAAATTGCTTCGAAATCGTATCGGGGTAGAGGTATGTGCATACTGCTAGTTTAGCCTAAATGGGTTGATATACGCCCGCATTGAGTAACAAAAACACAGCGCGGTGCGAATGAGTATGGGGCCATGTACTTAAAGCAAATCCGGATCCAAACCTTCGAAGTCGTCATGCAAGCCAGCATAACCTCTCTTCAAGGCGTCGCGGACCGCGCACCATCTCCGAACACACAAGCGCGTCGCATCGTAGTTAGGAGAATAGTAATTGCTGAGAATCTTCAATCTTGGGAAGTTGTGCTTCAAGAAAGCTGCCGTTCGTGTGGACGAAATCATAGATGAGTCTCCAACGCGAAGAGCTCTTAGTTTAGCTTGAAGCCCTAGTCCATCAATCCTCTCTTCACCTGTAATCCTTGTTCCGCCGAATCGAAGGGCCAGTTCTAGTAGATATGGAAGGTCTCGGACCAGCTTGAGAGGGTGAGTGTGATCAATTCGGACGACGCGTGTGTTCAAGTGAATCTCTCCTAGAGAAAGGCGTTCAATTTCGATTCTTGGCCAGGCCGATGCGAGTCGTAGGAGAACGTCGGGCGTAACTGAAATGCCCTGCGATAGGCTGACGCGGCGCGTAGTACACCAGTTACCGTCCCAGATCTCTCATGGTTAGCTCACGACAGAAATACTGATTGTTGTTAAAAGGATCTTAGGTTAATATATCGAACAAAGCAGGTCTGTTGCTCACCTCCAGATATCTTCGGGAAGACACGCAATCAGCGGCGCCAACCAGCCAATGTAGCTCCAAATCCTGTCAAGCCCTGGCTCAAGGAACGGTCCACAGGTCATAGCCAGAGGCAGCACGTCTTTTTTTTTTTNTTTTTTTCTTTTTTTTNTTTTTTTTCTTTTTCTCCATGAAGCTAGCATCTTCTAGGATACATCATCCAGAATGGAAGACTGGAAATGGTTTCTGAGAAAGTAGAAGGATTACCAGAATGGCTGCCGCCAAAAGATCTAACCAACCTTTGGAAGTCCCTAGGATTTGGAAACTTCTTCACCATCATTCCAAAAGACCTCTCCATAACCTTCTCAAAAAAGATACAACCAAAGATTTCTCATGCTCAAAGAACAGTTCACATCATATTTAGCTCTAAGAATGTCTGACTCAACAAAGCCATTCCAAATTGAAGCAGATGCGTCAAAGTACGCCTTAGGTCCCATACTAACACAACTTGACAATAATGGAGCAAAACACCCAGTATGCTTCTTGTCAAAAACATTTGATCAAGCACAGCAGAACCACAAAATATATGGTTGATAATTGCTTCCAATAATCAGAGCATTGGAAGAATGGTGGTATTTCATCATGAGATCACTCTTCAAGACGACAATATGGTGGTAGTAGGGGCAGAAGCTGAGGCAGGGGCAGGGGCAGGCAGTGGTGGTAGCAGGAGCAGGCGAGGGCCGCGGTCATCGCTGCCGTCGCTAGCCAGACGATGTTCAGGAAGCTCGGCCAGGCCTTCTGGGACGCGTTCTCCGGCTCTCCTTCATCCTCCTCACCCAAGACCCCTGGAAGAAGGGAGGATTGGGACGCGGATAAGGTGCGGAGGGTGTTGGAGGGCAAGGCTGTTGTGAGGGTCGTCGACGTTGATGCGCTTGATTCCAAGCCCACTCCTGCGCTGACGAGGAAGGAAGGCCAGGGTGTTGGAGGAGGGAGGAAGAATGTGAGTGGAGGAGGGAGTTTGAGTGTGCCGAGTAGTCCGTTGATGAGGCCTGCGGTGAGCGAGAAGTGTGGAGGCAATCTTTGTGATTCGCTGGAGGAACGGATGAGGAGTTTGGCGTTGGGTCCGAGGGCGGGGAAGGATTGAGTCGCTCGGATGGGCTGTCGTGTTCCGGTTGAACGTTGAAGCATCTACATTCCTTTTTTCTTTCCTTACTCTTTTCTGGCATTTTCCTTTTCCTTTCGGCATTTCAATTTGGCATCCTCTCTTTCGTTCCTCCTCCTTCCGTGAATTTGTGAAATCCGTTCCTGTGTTTCCAAGAGAAAGTGTATCCTAGTCTATCGTACGCATCGTAACCACCCCTCTATCGTAGTTTCCAAAATCACCCACCACTAGTAGTCAACCCATCCCCCGCCCGACTCTCCTTCTCTCTCATTTCCTTTCCCTTTTGCTATCTCTGGCTCACTCGTTTCCAGGGTCATCATACTTTTTCTCTTCGTCACTCTCTCTGAAGATATCTCATATACAACGACGATCACTTTGGAAATCTAAAGTGAAGAATGTAGTAACGTAGTCTGTGTTTGTATTAGAAGTGCCCAATTGACGGTTTCCAGTCGACGGAGGGAGTGGCGGGAGTGGGTGTCGGGGCGCATCATAAGCGCCATCAATGATAAGACCTAACCCTAAGTCCCACAAGTACCCCTGAGTACTGCGGAACAGTATTTGACTCTGCCCCTCGGTTCCCTTCTACCCCGTCCTCCCTGCAAACGTTTGGACGTCTACCTGCCTGTAACTCGTTCTCTGACCTACCCAATGGTTCCGGCTATGGAACCGGCTAAGCTGACTGTTAAGGTGTTATACATCTATCACTGTTCGGCTGTATTTCGCCGTAGGAGGAGGAAGTTTCTGGAGGTTACGAGCTCGCCATGCGTACCCACGGATGGCGTGAGGAGGGTAGAAGGGACCGGTTCCTGGAATAATTCCAGGTGCTGTTCTCCTTCTTCAATACTCCATACCACATCTGTGCGTACTTGGCAAGCTCGCCTGGGGGAAGGGCCTGCACTGACTGAGTCGTATAGTTGCAGCTGCAAAGCGCTAATTTTGAAGCATGTCTGATACCAAGAAGACGGTTCCTAAGCCGACTGCGCATACTTCGTTCGACCCGGAGAAGGATGTAGTGGATTTGAAGGGGAAGGTTATCATCGTTACCGGCGGAAAGTGAGTGCCAGCCTCGGTATATGCGTCATTTTCTGTATCTGAAGTACAAACAGCGCTGGAATAGGCTTCGCCACCATTCGCCACCTCCTCCGAGCCAAAGCCAGCAAGGTCTACCTCGCCGCTCGAGACGAAGGTCGCGCAAAGGATGCTATCAAGCGACTGAACGACGAGGGCTTGGGCAAGGAGGGATCTGGGGTCGGAGGTGATATGGCATAAGTTGGATTTGAGCGACCCGGCGAAGGTGAAGATCTCTGCGGAGGAGTTTATGAAGAGGGAGGATAGGTTGGATGTTCTCAGTGAGTCATCATCTTGAGTGATAGCTTTGGGTGTATGCTGATGAAGTGATAGTCAATAACGCTGGAGGGTGAGTGTGTACTGGCTGGGGGAGTAAGCGAGCTGACGAGGGGTTGGGTAGGGTGGTGCCGCTCGACATTGGTAAAGAGGGTGCGTTCCCTCCACCGTGTTTGACAAGTCGAATTAGGCTGATCAATCGTACGCGTTATTCCAGGCGTGAATAACTTGCACCTGGTCAAGTAAGCGCGATCCGATCGCCAACACGGGCCTCGCTGACCTCAGTGTGTAGCTACATCGGGCCGTATATCTTCACCAAGACCCTTCTTCCTCTCTTGAAGAAGACGGCCCAGGAGCCTGACTCCGACGTCCGCATCGTCAACGTGCGCCCCGTTCGTTGTCTACCTCTCTTTCCATACTGATCATGGTAACTTGCAGGTCGCTTCCAAGGTTCACTACCAAGTGCCATCTGGTGTGCAGTTCAAGTCCTTGGAGGACTTCAATGTCCCATACAGGTGGACCTTGTGGCCTACCTTGATCCGTTATGGTATGTCATACCAACCTCCGCTTTCCCAAGGCCGCTTGCTGACAACAATCAGGTAACGCGAAGCTCGCGATGATCCTCTGGTCACGTAAACTCCAAGAAGAGCTACGCCCCTCCGAATCCCTGCCAAACGGTATAACAGTCATCGCCCTCCACCCAGGCGTCGTCGACACTGTCTCCGTGCGCGTCCCACCATTCCTCCGGGGTGTCGTTCACTTCTTGTTAACCAAGTTCCTTGGATTCATCGAGCCTGACGTTGGGAGCCACACGTCAGTGTTCGCTGCGGCTGCGAAGCAGGTCAAGGAGGAGAGGGAGAGGTACCAGGCGGGGTGGGGCTCGTATTTGACTGACAAGCCTGTTCCAGGGAGTGTGGTCGACCCCAGCGAGGCTGCGAGGGATGATAAGCTGAAGGAGGAGGTTGTGGAGACTACTGAGAAGTTCTTCAGAGTGATGGTGTACGTATACGTATGCGATATGAACGCAATTACGAGACAAAGAGACGCTGGATAGCTGAGCATCTCGTAGGTACCGTAGAGTAGTCAACTCTATACACCCTCAACCGCCGACCCAGCCGAAACCCTCAGCACCCTCCGAACCTCCCAAGAGCTGTTCCATACAATGTAGCATTCTTAGCCAGCATCTACATCTGCCCCATTCGTTTGCTTCATCTGTGAATGAGTAGACCCGAGTCTCGAGAGATACGGGGTTGTCTCAGCAACACAAACTTACACTGCCGGCACGAAGGTGATGCACTCAATCATAGGCGTCGCAATTCCAGATCATCCCATATATACACTACCCCACCGCCGATACCCAGAAGTAAGAACACGACTACAACTACATATTAGTCCAGAACCACACACGGAACGCATCTTAAATTTCGATTATGCATACACCCAATCACCCAACTCCCACCGTTCCCCGCTCATTTCAAACCTAACACAAATATTGAGTCACTCAGCGCTATCTTTTCTAAACGTACCACGTACCTTCGCGCTAGAGGGATCCTCGGAATTGACCGCATGGGGGAAGGAGCACAGTTCTCCCTCACGGCAAACTCCCTGCCCTGCTGTACGCTGAGCATCACTTTACCCAAGATCACAATTGATGTAGCGATACGCACTCTTTGACATCTACACATGAACGCCTTGAGTTGTGATTCGGGTGGGACGAGACGTAAGTAAATCTCAAGCAATTTAGGCACACCTTGTCTGTAACCGTACCACTCAAGTCCTTATCTCCAGTAGCAGCTACCCACGAAGGGATACAGCTCTCGTCGATGCGGCTACCCTGTCCTGTGGCAATTATGTCGGGCTCGCTGATAGACTATCCAAGATATCTCGCCCAGGACAGGCTCACTCTTCGCCACCTTTGCGTGCGTACACGGCCTCGGTTAGAATCCGAGATAAACACTGTGTAAGTCTTGGGTTGCCGAGACAACGTACGTACCTGGACTTCGAAGACTTCACGTCTACCGAGTCGGACGCTGTGACCCGCGAAGGGGGTCGGGAGGGCGTAAGCGGTGATAACGAGGAGCGTAGCAAGGAGGATACGAGTGGTGAGGTGCTTCATGCTTGGTGCGTATGTTGAGCTGTCAGTGAGGGTTAGAAGCGGAATGGACTTCAACGATACGCGCCCAGTGAGATGAGCCGTTCCCGAGGAGAAAGCGTCATCGAACTTCGTAAAATGGCTGAGACTCGGGGATGTATCTAAGAATGCCGACCCAAGTGTGTAAGCCCTGGCGAACGGAGAAAGCGAAGGCCGTATTTCGAAGCACACCTGCGTTCTAAGAGTACTAATTTCGACAATTCCTGCCGTCTGTACATTCTTGGTGAGGTGAGGTGCTTTACTACGCAGGCGTAGAACCTCTCTGATAGCCTAACGGGTTGGACACCTCTCATATCCTAGGGAACCCGAACCCGCCGCTCAGCGTCATTTCTGGACGGAGATCGAAGTCCTGGAGCGCCAGGTACGCTATTCACCGTCTTGTCTAGATTAACTTGAATTCGGTTGTGCCCTTATCTCCTCCATCCCCCACTACGACCTTGAGATCTTCCAATCTGGGTAGTGCTCTCATACAAAAGAGCCCAAAGTCTCAATCGGGGGTGAATATTCCTCTCAGGCCTGTTTAGCTGAGGGAAGGGCAGTCCGAGCGAGGATACCAGGCATTATGCCGAGGGTACTGAACAAGAGCAATTCTCATTCCGGCTGCAAGTTTCGGCTTGCGTTAACTCCCACAAGCAAGATATTCTCGTTTACTCTCATTCTCTTCGTTTGCATTTGGTGATGCTCATTCCCTGTCTTGATTCTTGAATGACATTCAATCTCTTGTCGACCAAGCGACCGAATTAGGGTTGATTCCGAGAATGCCGGCTGATCCCTCCTATATTAAAATTATGTCGCCATTTCGTTTGGCGATGTTTGCGCTCTCTGGACTCTTGGACCTTTCCTCTAGGCCCTTGCGCTGCTTATTGTCTTCGAACTGCTTTGCATTGGAAAGCCCTCTGAAGAACCCTTTGCTCGCCGTTCTCTTCTCCCTGCTTGCTTCGTGATAGCCCCGGAGCGGAGCGTAGGGCACCTTGTTTCCCCTTCAGATTCAAGCACGACCAAATACTGTCGCGTCAGCGGGAAGCGAGTGACCATTGATCGTTGTTCACCACGATGAACTCGATCCAAAGTCAACCGCCTGTGCATAGCCCTATGAACCCTCAGTACAACGGTCCCTATCCGGTGGGCCCGGCAACGCTCAGCCCAAGCCATACCCATACCAATCTACCTGCCGATCTTTGGTTGGAGATTGTCGAGGAGCTTGGGTTGAGCGAGGTCGTCTCCCTATCTCTGGTCGGTACTCAATTCGAGAATGGCTACCGCCTACAATGCTGAAATTAGCCTAGACGTGCAAGTACCTGCACCTACTCCTCTCGACTGACTCTGTGTGGAAGCGAGTCCTGCGTTCTGAATGCCGTCGGAATGGCATCTTTCTCCCAACGTTCCCCATCCACTCAATGAAACTCTACCAGCTGCGAACTGCTGCGCGGAGGCTATGCCGACGACAATCGATTTTCTTCGGAGGAAATGCTTGGTGGGAACGGTTCCACGGCGTGGATAAGAAGGCAGACATCCGACTGGGTAGTTCGAAGACGACACACCTCATCCCAGGTGGCAGATATCTTGTAGCTTCCACCTTTGAGGCTGGTGCCAGCGTTGTGAAGATATATGATCTCGGACAGCCTGGGCGCAGGCCTGAACTTTCCCCTAGGACGTTGGTTTCTTATAGGTGTCAGATTTCTGGGGTTACAGCAGAAACACAGATCGTGTCGGACGTATGCGCTGCTTCTGACAATACTCTGAGGATCCTTGTGTTGGCTCGGACTCAGAACTCGGTGAACCCGGAGTACACGTAAGTGAACGATTATCTGATCGTGCTAGATCTCGTTGGCTGAAAGCACATGTACACAGAGCAATCGTACTTGACGCCGATTTTGAGGGAGGAGTTGCGACGTTGACAGAAGTAGCTCGTGCAGACGTCGTAGCGGATGGCGCTCACATACAGAGTCCCTGTATACGGGGAGACCATGTCCTCTTCCCTGGCCAACTCACTGCTGTCCTATGGTATTACGAGCGAAATGAGACAGTATGCTGGTCGACGGTTGAGGTCCTCAGTCCTAAAATCTCTGTATGTCCTATCGATCTTCGAAGCTTCCATTCGACTCACCTTTCCATTAGGGATGCCTTCCAAGTTCCGATCTCGTGGTCTGTGGCAGTATGGAACGGCTCTTAGCATGGAGGCTACCACTACCACTTGAGCCGTCGAAAGTAACCAGCGCCGTCGTAATCCCCTTCCAGACATTATCAAGCCAAAGCTTGACGAGAGTGGACCCTGATTGCGCTATCCCGTATCCCTGGCCGTATAATCGGGGGTACAGCGCCATCCTACACGCCAACCCATATCCAACGATAGAGCACCCGATGATACTCAGCGTTCGGTTAAACGACCATGAACAACCAACAGTCCTCCAGTACATTCTCGCGCCCACTGTTTCATCTTCGGTCTCCCCGTCTCAGTGTCTTACATTGCANCCCNTCTCAGCTGGNANATTGCCNGACGGNAANNCNTANCCGTTGCAAGCNGATCAANANNGAGGNNCNNTGTATGTGACNCGCGNCNGNNNANGTTNNGGAAGGCTNTACGCNTACCGTGGTGAACCTTATGATGNCNNNAGNAAGCCTTGGGANGGNGTNCGCAGATATCNNNNTNNNNTTTTGNNGCTCACCANTCCTNCTNGCGNCANCGAGCCTTTGGCNTGTTGTACGCTNTCNGGTCGAGTTCTATNTGGTAGNTACTCCGNNGCTGANCGCTNCATGGCGNTATCAGGCTGCATGNACTANGNNTNNTAAAGGNCNTCNNTNTANNGCCTCCANNGNNACACNNATGTNTCGATNGAATNNGTACAGTACAAACAAAGACTATTCATCNTCCCTGTNCCTCCCAGTATAACGCTNATCCGCGATAGGGGTCTNCTCCAACGAGNTCGTTCAGTGGCATNTCGCTCTGAGCCCTACAAGCATGCACCAAATGGNGGGCGCTCTGGCTTCAGATGACATTCCCGAGACCATCATCTGTGCCANAAACCCGAAAAGAGGTCAATGAATAATTCNGGTTCACCACGAAGATGCGTACACACATGANATTNTGGCCAGCAACAACACTTGNCTCCGTCTCAGCGACATNGAGCGCANCCGCNGTGGTCGTAGTAGTGAGTTGGAAGACGGTTGTCGTTGANGCNTCTGACGCTGTGGTCAACTGAAAGACTGTCGTAGTCTGATCGTCGGTCCCAGNGGAGAGCTNCCCTATNTCTCGCCCNNCAGGNATGGCGTCCACCTGGAGCGCCAGGATGTAGGCAAGAAGAAGCGGGTAGANACAGNTCATTGTTGCGAGNTTGGTTGTTCACTGGCNAATTTGGAGGGGNNAANAGNACTGGGGTCTATGCGTCAACCAGGNTCAANGGCTTTATANTTCTCAGATANANTCCCCGAGAGNTCCNGTACGATATTCNCANACGTATTTNCTCGATGCGGCGGCCCGAGGGGAGAATTGCNGTCAGCAGAACTTATCGACAGGTGAGGGGANTCGGATAAGGCGAGNGAGTNACGCAAAAATAGCCAGACAATNCCAAGGGGCACATCGGCGTTCGTTCACCAGCGCGACTTCTGCTGTACANCGATGAAGTGCTCACGTCAATACAAATTCTATTGTGTGGGATTAATTGAACCCTGTACGTATGCCNGAGCGCGTGGAAGCAAATGAGAATCCAGCAGCAGCAGCAGTCGGAGGTGCAGATTCTGTCGAGGAAGCAGAGGTTCAGAGTTNGTCAATGGTCGTCCGGAGACAGGGGNCGCATAGCGGCATATATCCTAGTAAGACCTGCTCCGCAATGNAGTGAAAATGAACCGGACNGGTGGAGCATGCAGGTAGGTGTACAGGGGATAAACCTTGGGTGCCAAACGCCGAAGCACACGCCAGTGTATATCCCCTACATCAAACTGCTCTGCAGATCCCAGTGAAACAGGAAGCGGGAGAATGGACCAAGGGATCGGAGACGACAGTCGGACCTCTTGAAGCTTGAATGTGAAGGTGNTGAAGCACAGGAAGGCACAGAACTGGAGTTACGGGAGTGGGGAAGTTGAGGNGATCGCAGNCTTCGTCGCNGTGNACCAATNTAAGAAAGACCGTNGNGTTGAGAGAGANNGTGATGGAAGGAAGGGAAGACGGAAAGGCGTGGTTTCGCCGAGAGTNGAACTGGTATAGCGGGAGTCTGTGACGNNGTGAAGGGTGNACTCACCNTTTGACTGCTACCCCCTTGCACAAGAAGCTGCNTGCCGGAAAATGCACTTCACNGCGGNGAGTCNTGCTCTCACAACCCANTCCGTCGATAGAAGGAAGGGTAACTGGCGGCATGCAGTGAGCTCTGGTTCCTCGGCCACGCCACTTTGTTCAACGGGTCTCACCGCCGTGCTGGCTTAGACCTCAAGTGAACACCATGTAGAGACACGAACCCCAGTATATAGAGCCTACACAAGCACGGAGACGTTNGGCGGGCTGGATTGAACGCGCAGATGACGGTAAGGAGGAGAAACAAATTTCACGATGCTCGCCTTGTCTGGGCAGTGCCGAATTGCCGATGGAAGTTCTCACGACGTGATAGCAGCTTCGCNAGTCCGCGACCCAAGCTTNAGCTAACCGAGCGTGNAATACACAACATATCCACCTANGTACTACGTAATGAGTNTCAGAGATCGATTTAATAACTATATCCTCGAAAATTGGGCCCTATCTTATCACTAACTCAGCTCTACGCAGCCAATTCGCAGCGTAGCTGCTTCATTTTAACGAGCACCTAGGGTTGACAATCGGGAGTAACGGGCGTATAACAGAAGGAATATCCCCGTACTACNGAGTACTCGTCGCTGATACTGGGGGTGAAGCGAAACACATATTTGCGCTCGTTGTAACGCCCCAACCCAACCGTGTATGCACGAAGGATCTATGGAAGTANAGGCGATTCTNCTATGGACAAAGGACTGATATATCAAGCGCGGAAGTGTCTGTGTGAGCGATGCATGGCCTTGAACNCAGACTAGAACTCATCCTGTGAATGTGAGGTAGAAGCAATAATACGGCTGCATTCATTAACGGTACAAGTACAGAAGGGTTGTGTTACAGTTTGAGACGGTTTCAGTTGTTTGGATGGGCGAGGACGGAACAGGAGCACTTTATTGCCTAGGCTATTGATATCTGAGTGGAGACTACNGACGAGANTCAGCTTAGGTGCTCGCGGTGTTGCTGAGGAGCGCGTTGGNGGTTCCAGGAGCTATGTANAGCGCGAGAGAGTTATGGGATCAGTNCCGGGNAANNGGCACAAANGANAGATTGTANATGACTCACGCAAGGTAGAGGGGAGAAGNGCGCCCTTNGTNGCAATGTCNTTNATCGCATGAGAAAGGATATAGGGCGCTGCGTTGCCGTANATNGAAATGAGGTAGGCAGTGAANCCGGCCACGTGAGGNGTNGCCTGTGNNNGNANAANGCGTNAGGTCAANNGNNGNGGTTAGANCNTGNNGNTACCTACCATGGAAGTTCCACTGATAGTCTTCGTGGCCTAGGTTTTGGNACCATGCGACATCGNTCAGNGATNNGNACNACGANCCANGAGAATANNAGTGACTNACGNTATCGCTNTCNATCCAAGCACTGGTNATGTTAAGGCCAGGCGCGAANATGTCNACCAACGGTCCATAGTTNGAGAANNANGCNCGCTCGTCCAAGATGGTGCTNGCTCCGACAGTGGTGACTTCGGCAACNCGCGCNGGAGACGAAGTNGACGCNTCGGCGTTCTCGTTTCCAGCCGCAACGATGACATGAACACCTTCTTTGATGAGCTTTAGATATCAATCCAATTGTCAGAGGGGTGGCTGCAGNNCGAATTGTNNGTAATGCGTACCTTGCGAGCAACCGCATCCAAAGCNGAGTTGGGAGGACCTCCGAGGGACATGGAGACGACGCTGGGTCGGCCAGAGGTCCTGGAAAGGTTCAAAGCGAGGTTCATACCGCTGATACTACACTCGNGNGTTGAGTAANGACCTAGTAANTTCATATGCGCAATATGCTCACACGTCGGAAATCGCGCCAGAGCCAGAGTCGCTCAAGACCTTGATGGCTCGGATGTTGGCGAGCTTCGCGACACCATACTTCGTTCCTGCAACNGTAGCGCTGTTGTTGGTGGNCNAGAGTCAGGGCTNGGTTTCGCGTGAGACTGCCAATGNCTACGTACGCGCAGTGAGTTCCGTGACCATTTCCGTCCGCTTCGCTAAANCAAAGGGCTCAGTCGTTGGGAGAAGGAAGATGAGGATATCGGGCCTACGGGTAGCCGCCGAATACTCCAGCCCATGTGGCACGTCCGCCGAACTCCTCCTAAACAAAGNAACGAAACNATTCAAACTGGGAATGAGCGAGAGGGGTTCNAACGAAACGCACATGGGTGACGCGAACGCCGGTGTCTAAAGANCGNATTAGTAACGAGAAAAAAGCCCTNAGTCGAAGGCCATTGCTCACCNACGACATAGACGTCAACACCCTGCCCAGCGCGAGGGTCGTAGTTGTAGGTATAAACGAGATCCCTGCATTCNGATGTGTTAGAACCGNGTCCANGTTTTTGAANAAAGANGACANCGCACTTGTCTTGACCTACGAGGCGTTTGTCAGAGCTGATGCGNCCAAGTCCCCAGGGNTGTCCAGGGCTGAGAGATAAAGNTNAAGNAAGGGACTCAGGCCACGGCGATNGGGANTCAGCATACCTAGAAACCTTGGTGTGGACAATACCATCCTCGACNATGGCGGCAATTCCTGGAGAGTTCTGGAGTGCGCTCAGGGTACCCTCATCAAAGTTCCCTGCAGGCCAGATCCACGATCAGACGCTAATCGAGACTTTCAACTCGTGAAACTAGCTCACCAGCGAAGCCGTTAACTGCATCCCATTGGTGAGTGACAGCAGTATTCGAGTCGAAGCTGTTGATGCTGGCGATCCCGCTGAAGACATCGGCCTGGACGCTGTCCTCCTTCAGCAGGACGATGTAGCGGCCGGTCTTCTCGCCTTCAAAAGACTCGATCGAGAGGGGAGTTTGAGTATCGGACATATCAATAGAGGATATCTGTAGTAAAGAAGGCGATGAGTGCAGTGGGGCAAGATGCTGAGGTTACCCGACACTGTTCGATTTATTAAATACATAAACGAATGAGTCCACGTGCGGGTACCCACTATCCAGGTGATCACGCTCAATGCGGAGTGCCTACCCAGTGGCGTCCACCTCCTCTCCACAGCATCGCAAAACCCCAACGCCCGAGAGTATCTGATTTACCTTTTCTTATCGAAAACGGAGTCCAGAATGAAGTGCTCCGATTTCCATTGTTCGAAGACCAGCATAAGCGGAGTAGCTAGGCTTGGAGTCTCAAGGAATGGAAAACCGCAATCTAAATGAAGTCGGCGGACGTCTGGAATGCGCATGACCTTGAGCGCTGCCCGCTGATAACCATATTTATCTAACGTAGGCTCTAAATACAGGGCCGCCCGGGTGAGGACCTCAAGCTGAGCGGTCCTTGGGCGCCTGATGAGATATATCATATAGGGGTCTGACATGTGGCGTCTAATGAGAGACAGAAGGAACGGTTATTCTATTCTTGTCCCCTGTGAGCCGTTCCGGACGATGGAAGAGAGGATACGAAGGTAGTGTATTCGTGAATGTTCATGAAACCGTGCGGTTGACGCAGGAGTAATGCTTCATGATCGTGTGGTGCAAGAGATAAGGGAACGCTGCCATGAAGTCTGGAAGAGCATTCCCGTTCCCCATCATTGTCACTGTCATCGGGGGGAACACTGCACCGGGTGTGACGCCAAAGGCCCTGAAATGTGCGACATAATGAGCGCCTTCGAAGGTTCCAATGGACGTCTATCTTATCTTTGGCTTAATGGGGAACGATGCGAGATGAGTGCGCAGGTAACTGGGCGTTGTACATTGGCGTTCTGCGGGACGCCGGGAACTCAACCTGGAAGCGTCGTCTGCTCAGGTGAGTCCCTCTTCAATGGGGATACGCGCTATCTATTTACTTAATACTCACTTTTCTCTGCCCCTATTGTCGTGATAAAGACATCGGCTGTTGCACATTGCAAGCAACTTGTGCGCATAGTTGAAGGGAAGTGCAAACAGGAGATCACGATGAGAGAGCTCTCATCGAGTTTGAGCTTGATTGCAGAATCTCGAAACCCTTACTCGCTCAGGGCCGGAAACTTTTGATGACGACTGAGCCTGAGTTCTGTGCGAATCGGAAACCGCTCTTCCGGCAATCGCTGAGGGGGATACTAGTAGTGCGTTACGCAGGCTTTGAGTAATGATATACGGCAAGCTCGTGAGCGCAAGATGTAATTGAATCCACGTTCATTCTACGATTGGGGTGAAATAGAAGTCCTGTGCGAAGGGTCAACTCATATCAGTCTGAGAAAGTGTCATTTAATTGTTTAGACGTACTAGCGGCTGCGTCGTACTAGCTGGCGCGGTAGCCACAAATCGGACTACGTAAAATATTAGAGCAGTCAAGGGGTGAATGTAATAATGGCTCACATCCCCCATCATACCAATCCCCCTTGATAATAGCAGGCATGCGAGTACCATCAACTCCCAAGAACATTGGGATCAGCTTGCCTCCTTGCGCGGGGTCATACCTCCACTGTAACATCGCTTCACTAAGCCCAGAACTCCATGCTGAAGCAATGCAAGACGTACAATGGCGCTTGCTTGATACGGGAGCTCAGTGGGGTTTGGATACACCGCGGTGTAAGCGTTCTCTTTCTGGATCATGTTTGCATCTGGGGTCTGCTGAACGTTTATGAAACCTATGTACGGGTGATACCTAGACCAATTGTCAGCTAACCGGGAAGCGCAGATGCCGTTCAGTCTTACGGCGGGTTCCACTCCAGGAAGAGCGTATTTGTTGCGTAAATTCCAAAGTAGCGGTAAAGGTCGGGTACCCAATACCCATTCTGTTGTTGAGGAATAGAGCTTTCAAGATAGTTCAAACTCAAGCATGAGCTGAGAGGGACTTACCAAGACCTCGATGTCGGATTCTGTCTCTTGAGCCTTCTCAAGGTCTAACTGGACTAACAAAGGAGGCGCAGTATCCGATGCCACTACATAGCCCTCAAAACTCGAGAACTGCGTCGATAGGTTGAGCGCTTTCTCCATGTTCGGCCCATTGATCTGGATATATCCCTTAGTTCTGCGCGGCGAAGCCTGAGTGAGTCGACAGTGCCAGATAACTAAGCGAAATAACAGACGCACAATGCCCCTTGACACTGGACGATGCACGCGACAAGTCCGACAACGAACGAGAGACCCAACCTCATGCTCGCGAGAGGCGATGTTACGGTGTGAAGGAGAAACACGCTTTGCATTTGAGAGGGGGATACGGGTTTATAACGGGTTAATCCACAGTTCCCTCATTGCACCAGCGGTCATGTGTGTCGCTTCAGTTCCGCCCGAACTCAATGGTCTTTCGTCGTACCTTCGGTATGAGGTCTCAGTGCAGCGCGTCATGCGATAGCCTTCCCCCCTCCCATTGACATCAGATTTTTTCTCACTCAACGACTTCTTAGAATCTCTTTGAGATGTTTTAGTGAGAACTTTGAGGCAAAGAATCTTGGAAAGCTCGTCTTCGAGCGTCCCAAATTTGCTCTGGAATATGTACCCTCGGTCGCAGGAGAAAGTGAGGCATTACGGCATGTCGGAAAAACCGAATACCTTCTACGCCTTGCGAGCCTTCTTCAAAAAGCATCCTTCGGGTCGCGCCTAACCAAGCTTGATTACCTGACGTATCGCCATTGTGAGCTCTGCGCAGACTCGGATAATTCCACTGGCCTCAACAGTCACATAAGAAGGTGGATTGGATAATTGAGGGAAACCGTGGACTTGCACCGCTCAGATTCACTATGAGGCTATCCAGTCTATTCACTGCTCTCTCTGCTGCTGCCGTCACCTCAGCGCATTTTAGCATCTACGGCGTTTGGATCAACGGGGAATTCCAGGGTGACGGACGCTATCTCTACGTAAGTCTATATTCAGGATAACTGCTAAGCACACGCTGACCGTTGTGCAGGAGCGCACGAAGTACAACACCCAGGTTAATGCACCAATCTGGCACCCTGATTGGTCCTACATTGCGTGCCATGCTCTCGGGAATCGCGAGGTGCCCAAATGGCTTGAAGTGAAAGCGGGAGATACATTC
>JANDKE010001034.1:0-17365 GCA_027627275.1 Coprinellus aureogranulatus
AGGTGCGTATTGGGCTTCGTTGAAGAAGGTGACTGAGGCTGAATGAACGAATGCAGGATGATAGTGCGAAGAAAACTGAGATGAAGCTCGTCGTCCCGGAACTCTTGAAGCAGAAACTCGTTGACGACTGGGAGTGGGTGACGAAAGACCAACGGATAGTCCCACTACCACGCGAGCCCAACGTAGTAAAGATCCTGGAGAAGTTTAAGAAACACATCCTCGAAACTAAACCACCACAGTGCGTTTCCTCCCCTTCTCCTTCCCTTTACCATTCTCACACAGTAGCCTGCGATTTTACACAGCCTACGTGACCCCGACCTCCTCATCGACACGTTCAACTCCGGCATTGAATGCTACTTTGACAAATCCCTCGGTTCGAACCTCCTGTACCGCTTCGAGCGCAAACAGTACTCGGACGTTCGTAAGAGGTACTACACCGGCGGCCACGTCAAGCTTGGTGTCGACGATTTGACAGAGATGAGCGATATCTATGGTGCGGAGCATCTGCTCAGGATGATCGTGAGCCTCCCGGGGATGGTCGCTCAGTCCAATTTGGATCCGGATTCGGTGGTGATCGTTCGGGACTATGTCAATGAGCTGTTGCAGTACGTCTTTTGTTCTTTTTTCCTTTGTCAGGAAGGGTGACGCTAACTTGGGGCTAGGTACATGCTGAATGAGCGGGACGAGCTGTTCGTCAAGGAGTACGAGCAGCCTGGAACGTCCTACCAAAATCTCATCCGTGGGTAACCGGTGTTCTTCTCCTACTCCCTCTTGTAGTATATACCTTGTGTATCATTATCGATTTCCACAGGCAGCATTGTCTTGAACATGCCTATATGGCAAGTCGCTGGCGTGTGGTCTTGCTGTGGTGGGATGCTGGTTGGCGATCGTGGTAGTCCTTAGATCTCAGAGAGCTGCCAGGTGGCAACGTTCTCAAATTTGAAAACCTGGTCAAAACCTGGTCAAAATAAATCACAAAAACGAAGCATAAATATACGTCTTAGCAGCAACTCGTTTCGATCGAGTGACCTCGGAGTTATGAGCCCCGCGCGCTACCACTGCGCCATGCTGCTGATGTCGTCAGAAGCTCTTTTAGCTTTCCTGTCCTCTGGTCCCGCACAGGTTGCCTGAACCGCACTAGCGCAGACTCGGACGGGCGCTTCTTTGCTCCTGCCACCACACAACTGTATGCTACTCTCCTGATGCACATCGTTGTAGACATCGCAGGCGAGGCAGAGCTCCATCTGCACTCAGATACCCCCGATGTAAGTTCCGCGACGTCGCAGGGCTACTGGAAGCGCCGTATTCCAACCATTTGGGCGGATAGGACCTCGTCCATATACCGGAGACAGAGGACGATCACATGAGAAGTCAGTATGCTCGAACTTTGAGAGGTGCGAGGACAACGGCTGAGACAGTGGGCAAAGTTTCCAGCTTGTTCATAAGTGCCTGGAAGCACCCTAGACCATTTCCCAATATCAAGAACATCTTCTACGTCGCTCACTCTAGCGCCGACGCCCTTGCTCACTTGTCGAGGTTTAGCAACTACAGGTGCGGCTGCAAAGTTCTCGTATGCAAGCCGTCAACTGAATTGATTCTTTGCTTTGGCAGCAATAAAGTGGGCAACACTCAATTACTCTTCCATGGAACAACGAGGACGTGCACTCTAGGCTCTTCCGACACCCAGACCAGGCTGTGCAGTCGTCCGGATTGTAACCTATGCCTGATTCTCCGGGGATCCTATGATATCGAGAAAGCGAAGAGCGGTGTGTACACTTCTCATAAGCGATGAGTCGAACTCCTGAACCCCATCCAGCGAGGATGTTTGGAACGGGGATCTACTCAACGAATGTATCCTCAAGTGAGCGCCCATCCTCGTGGGCGAACCTGAACTTGCTTTAACAGGTTCTTTCCAGAGGCAGACCTGTACGCATCATGGAGGATTCAGGGTCGCCTCAAATCCGTTATTTTGAACCACGTCGTCCTCGGCCGGACACAGCTCATGAAGTCTGCAGATCAGAGTCTGCAGCACGCTCCGGACATCTACAACTCTGTGCGTATCCATATCTTCCAAGCACTATCCTCGTGAAGGGGTGATTGATATAAATGCTATGCGTCAAAGGTCACTGGGGCAACGACAAGCGAGGGGGGTGCATTGGCGTACCACGAGGCTGTGGTGTATCGAGAGGACGCCATGTGCGCGAGCGCGGTTATCTTCTACGAGTAAGCGCCCATAGTGAAGCAGTGCGATCTCGATACCCTCCTTGATTAGAATGCTGACTCTTTTTATGATTCTACTCGTGAGCATGTGCTGCAAAAAATGCGAAACGAGGTGACAGTTGTAAACCCAACTCCAGACCGGGGTGAGTCCTTGACCTCAGTATACTGATACAGGCCGGACAAGGGTATGATTAACGGGCACTGATCATCCCGGAGGCCTCCACGATAGCCGCTGCCGGCTCAGAAAGGCGATCGTTGTACCTTAGTACAGCTTCTATGCTTCCGGCGCCGGGTATGGTCAAAGCCCGTCGACAACATCAAGGCTGAAACTTGGATTGGGGTCCTTCATCATTTGGCGCTGATCACTACCAGAGCTCATTTCTAGGCCGCTGGCAAAAGAAAGGGACTAGTATGGCACAACCACGGCTACTTACAGAGGTAAGTGCGCGTCCTTCAGGGCAAAATGCCTTCATGTGAAGCGAGAAGAGTGATCGACCGTCATCGTCGATCCCATCGAACAGGGTACATCGGGACCCACAAGCACGTCGAGGAAGACTGGGATCTTCGTGCAAATCAGCCTGATTCTTGGTTTCACCTCCAGCGGACGGTCACACGCGGATCTCCTGCCCACTGCCCGTTGCAATCTTTGCCATTGAAACCTTATTATTTACAACATACTCGCAACAAGAGCCCCCCTGGTCGCTAATACACTGCGTCCCGAAACACCAACATCGGGTCGGCTATCACCGCTCCGATCGGGCGCCTGCCTATTCTATCCCACACCCGCACCATTGCTCATAATGGCGACACTATAAAGCCACATGATGCCGCTGGTGACGTCTATCAATAACTTATAAGCCCATCCACCGTTCTCTTTCGTCAATCTGCCTTTCCACATCCACAACCCTTCCCCACCGGCCCCGCGAATCTCACTCGCACTCGCCGTTAACTTGGTCGACCTTAAACCGATCTCACCCATTGTTGAAATGGCACCTGAAGCTTCGCTCGCGAAGGTCAAGCCGCAGATCGCGCCTGGAGCTACGATCCCTAGCGTTTCGGTGAAGGAGGAGACCCCAGCTGAGGGAGCCCCTTTGAAGTTGACTGGAAAGAATATCATCGTACGTCCGCCCCTAACTTTTCTTATCGCCGATGATGTCAATGTCAGACTGATGAATGCTTGCCTCGATATTTAGATCGGTGTTCCAGGCGCCTTCACCACCCCTTGCAATGCCCACATCCCGGGGTACATTGACAACTACAAGCAGTTCAAGGAGAAGGGGATCAACAACATCTATGTCGTCTCTGTGAACGACGCCTTTGTCACCAAGGCATGGAAGGAGAAGCTGGCGCCAACTGGAACCGGTACGTGAACTGGTCCTCACATCTGTCTTTCTCAGCTAAATTTCTTGAAACTGGTGCGATAGACATTCACTTTATTGCCGATGACCAAGGCGAATTCATTGCCGAACTTGGTTTCCTCTTCGACGCGAGTGGTTTACTCGGTGGACCTCGTTCCAAGGTACGAACAACTCTGGTCCACCTCCGTTGATAGACCTGACATCTTCGAATACAGCGATTTGCTATCATCACGGATGGAGACAAGGTTACCAGCGTCGATGTTGAGAACAAGCCCCCTGAGGTTACCGTGACCAGCGCGGAGTCGATCTTGAAGAAACTCTAGATTGCGTTTGAACATAAAGAGTAGAAGATTTGTATATTATATATCAGGTGTCTCGACGATCCACCTACAGCCTGTCCTTCCTGTTCTCCTCCTCTCCGGCTCAGGGCGAAGCAGACCAAATTCTGCGAAGGATTCGAATCGAAGCTCTTCCATGCTCACCCCTTGACCCTACGATGATTGCCATTTAGTCCCGCCCGGCGGTGAGTTCTACAAAGGGAATCTGACCACTGATAAACAGTATCTGCCTAGACGTCTCTTTACCGTATTGGCCATAACATTCTATACAGAAGGATGCTCCTTCGTTTCAGGTTCCTTGTCTATCGTAAGGGCACGGCATTCGCAGGACCACGAGGCTAGATGAGATCTTGGATTCGAGGAGATGATGGTGGGCGAAGTACTAATTTACGAACTCGGGGTGTAAAGCAAAAGAAAAAACTTTTTCATTCATCTCGCAAGCCAAACCAAACCGTGGACGAAACCCCTTTAAAGTGTCATGTTCAAGAACGTGGCGCCCCATGAGGAATGCGTTCTGCTCACGAGGCAAACCAATTTGTGATGAAAGTTCCATCGACATTTCCCTTCCGATCCGGGAGATAGTGGCGCCCCAACGATCCCAACGATCCCATCTCTCCCATTCTCGGCGACTATGCGCGCCTTGGAAAGGCGATTCAGGGAAAGAATGGGAGAAGGAACAGTAGTGTTGTGGGTTCGGAATACTGAAGGAAAGGGGGCTCGCACGACCAGGGTAGTCGAGTCGCGATTTGATGTGATGCCCTTGCTCTTTCTTCCCTATAAACAGTCACTTCTGTTCTGCCTCCCCTCGAAAATCGGGCGTCCTCCGTTGTTGGCCGGGAGAGTAGACCAGAGGACAACATTATAACGAGCCCACGGACCTCACAGTAGAATCGCGGCTAGATGGGATCCGAGGTTGTCCTGTTCAAAAGTCCTATTATTGAGAGAACTCGCGTGCGCCCGTGTCTGGAAATCGAAGCGAGGGTGGGGAGCGATAAGGGTTTTGGGGTGGCTTTGTTAGCGTTGATGCGAACCAGTGATGCGAGCCTGAGAGCGTGTCCAATTCGCCAAATCCAGTTACCTTGCGTCTCGCTCTTCTCCGCACACCAACCGCTTGGACCATGCGCCAGACGCTCTCTTGTGTCGACTCGAGCCGTGGACCAGCTCGTCTTCCCCGCAATGCTCTAAACGACGAATTTCGCCGCGATCCGGGTTCGCTGAATGAATGTGGGTTCCGCCTCTGGAACCTGCTGTAAATTCGTCGCTTTACAGCACCTCGGTGTCGTGTGCATCACACTGCACAGTACTAGCGGTCGTAAACACGGGCGGTCGGCGTTGAATCGATGCTAATGATTGTGGACTTCACTTATCGGGAACAAGGGACCTACGTTTTGCAGAGCGAAGTGATGAACGGGGGGCATACGGTTGCGTTACGACCAAGTGTCAGCACGATGACAATGAGTCAGCGACGAGCGACTCGGTTTCCTGTCGATTTCCTTCTCCAACCTGGCATATATGGCCTCCAGGTGCGACAACCGTAATTCCCCGGCTCTGAACTCCAATACACTGAAGTCGCCCTCGTCACGCTTCGGCCAAACGATGAGGGGGAGGCTGATAGCGTTGTATGAATGCTTCGACGCGAGGTGTTGGATCGACTGGAGTGAATGGAAAGTACCGGGATGGCTTTCGGACTGCCATTTTGTAACGTACGGTAACGCGTGGAAGAGCGATTCGGCCAGTCCGGCTTCCACGAGCTTGTGAACCCTCATGAGCATGGTAAGGTTGATAGCGCGTTTGAGCTGGGTTATCGCTTGGGTTGATTGCTTCGCGGGTAGAAAGGTTCCGTCGGCGTTCAGGTAGTAAAATCCGAGGAAACATATGGTCGGATCACCTAGGTCGACAGCATCCGGATCCGTGGATGACGATGGCCACAGCTGCGTCCACAGAGCAAGGAGTAACTCGAAAACGTTGTCGGCCGTCATGTCACTACGGAGGCGATCAGCTGCCTCTTTCACACTATCTGAAGTCGGAAGGTTGTAGCCCGGAAATCCCTTCCTGAGGACAGCGGCGATGAGACGGACGACAACAAACCCATACTTGTCGTCCGTTGTTTCTAAAAGATGGTGTCGTAAGGGTGTGTGGTTGAGCGGTCTACATGTGATGTCAGTATCGTCGTTCGGCGTTCTATCAATTGTGAGACGAACGCTAAGTGATCATCGGTGTTGAGCGTTCGGCGCACAAAGGTATCGGTTCTCTTTATTAGGGATAGCGCCTGTTCGTACCAATCCTTCACCGCTTTCGAGAGGCCCTCCAACTCTTGCTCTCCTGCGCCCGGTTTCTGTACGAGTTTCCTGCACAGCTCGTGGGGACGTCCTTGACACAGTCTGTGAAACTGAGTGTTGGACAGCCAGGAGGATACTAGCCGTGGGTTCGATGGAACCGATCGGGCGTTACGGTTGGCGTACGGGTCAAAGTCGAGGAATTCATGCAGAATACCCTGGTAGGGATCGAGAGTATCACGTTCTGGTAAACGACGCTTGACTCGGATGTTACGCTTAGCCGCTCCTGTGTTGAGGACTTGGGCGTGGACCTCTAATATGTGTTCGGACCCCGATAGGTGCGCCAGGTCTTGGGCGGCACGCATTTCCTTGATGTGACTCTGGACCCTGCTTTTGCTTGCGGAAAAGGGACAGTGAGGACAGCCATAACAAGCGAGGAGTGGCAGTCCGGTGATTGGGGGAATGCCTTCCTGCCCGACCTCAATAACAGGGTACTGGTCTGATATGCCGTACTGGAGGCTGATTTCGTCTACCATCGCCCTATCACTCTTTGCGAACGATATCTTCGACCTCTCGGTGACTTGAGTTTTGTCCTTTCTCCCGTTCTCCAGCGGCGTACATGCTTTGGATGTAAGATGGGAAATGACAGACTTGGATGTGAACGCTTCCTTGCAGCGAACACAGATATACAGTCCGTACTTCGTGTTCACAATCAGCCCGTATGGGATGAGTCGGTCGTCAAACGCAAGTTCGGGGGAGGTGCGATGCTTTGGATCGTTTTCATAGCGATGGTGAGTAGATTTCGGAGGCTGGGTGGGGAGATCAACTTACATCAGACCGTTCCGGGCTGGGGTATGAGCCCTGCTACAATTTGGAGGTGAGTGGCGTGACATTCGTGATACGGACATGCTATCCCACCTGCGGAGGTTCGGGAACACGCCTTGGATTAAGGTTCTCGGAGCCTACTTGGTCACCAGACGCCGTCTCGTCTCTCTGAGAATCGTTTAGGTGTCGAGAAGCTCAGTAGGGCGGTGAAATGATACGCACGCTGTCAAAGGGCTGGGGCGCCATAGCCTTGACACAAGGGTGAGTGGTGTGCGTCGCGAAGACCTTGGGAACTCACCCTGGAGGAAGATACTGCGGCTGCATGGATCGCTACTTGAGACGCATTGGGCATCTGCGTCCTTCGATTCTAGAATGGAGGTTGAGGGCGTGACTGGCAGGGGAGTGGAATAGGCTCACATCGTCTTCAGGAACTATTTGATTCTGTCCCTCGTGCTGGACCTCGGTTTGCATATGGAAAACGCTCCCCAATCCAGACGGTATGTCGAGGGGCGATATGCCCATGTCTGCTTGATCCTTGATGGTCGTCAGGGAGGAATTGATGTAGATTCGACACAAAGACTCACTGTATCACCTTCTTGGATGCCGTCCGCCTACGTGAAGTACGTCGAACTTCAGTTTTGGTTGGAGAGGGATTATATCAAGGACGTACATGTGACCATCCCACATCACTCTGTGAATCGTATGGCGTCGGGCTCTTGCGCTTATTCGGACGAAAGAGTGAGCTGGATGGGTCGCTCAGTGTGACATCCGTGTCCGACGTCCTTTTGGGTGAGACCAAGTTCTTGACCTGCATCGCGAGNTTAGCCGTTATGATACAACGTCCTGATGGCAAACATACGAGATTTCCAATCTTTTGCACAGAGGTCCTCGCTTGAGTGATGATACTCGCTCGACTTTGGGTCTGGATACGTGTTAGCGGTGGAAAAGACCAGAGGAAGACCAAGGCTCACCGAATGGATCGAGGTGTTTTTGGGACCTTGAGAGGGTTTGTCCTGAGGGGGTGGTGAGGGACTAGTGAGATCGATTTGGCGATCGAGATTGGGTGGACGATGGGACGTGTCGCGATCTGAGGTGATTCCTGGACTAGAAACGATTTGGGTCTTTGCTACGTTAGGGAGGTTGGGTGGGCCGATCATTAGAGCAGTGCGTACTGGTAAGTGTGACTTAGGGCGTCCTTCAGGTATTTCGCCTTCGCTCTCGGATTCCACCTGAACAGTATTCAGAGAAACCTATTGGGCGATGATAAGTATTCAGAGAAAACTATTGGGCGATGATATTGTCAGGGGCGTACTTTTGCCCGAACGCATGGGTTCCTCTGATGACGCTTCAACGAGCTCCTACTCAAGAAATCCTGCCCGCACTTCTCGCACTGCTTGAAGTTGACCGTCGACATCGTGGGGATAAAGATGAAGTTACAGGGAAAGAATTTTTAAAGAGTGATTGGGCAGAAGGACTTTCATTCCACAATCAAAGGACGACACACCCCGTGCGCTTGCCGACAACGGCGATGATGGGTGCAGATGATGGACTCGGAGCTACTATCGTCCGGCCGGATGAGTATATCAGCGATGTGATGAGGCAATGCTAGACGAGCGTCTACGCTTGGAAGGCGACTGGCTTGACTGAGGGTCATCGTCGTCTCCGCGCTTTCGGCTGAGCATCTCCTGAATGTCTCCGTACTTCTCATCCTCAGCATCTGCATCGATATCTCCATTACCATCCTCCAGATTTCCTTCTTCACTCCTCGCCTTTCGTACCTCGCCTTCGCGATAGAGAGCTGAAATGTCAGAGCGAGTGGCGAATGGTAAACCCTCCACAACGCGTCCGTCTCCTTCATCGACGTCCTCCCATTCATCTGATACCATAGGCCAGTCGACAAGGTTTTCGCTGCGGGTTATGAGCGACAAGTGATGTGATGCGCTGGTTGCAGAACAACAAAGATCGACGACGGCCTGCTTCAGACCGAGATGAAGACTTGCACCAGGACGTTTCTTCTTCTTCTTTGGGGACGTGTGTGGGAGGATCCCCAGACAGTCCTGCGCGCCAATGCGTTTGATGAACGTGTTCAGAGCGTGCTCGAACACGGCAAGTCGTGAATCGCGCTCCTTGCGAACGAACAGCTCCTCAAACTCGCTTTCGTCGATGGGAAGGAGTTCCCCAGACGTTTCCGGCAGGTCAAACCAAAGCGGAGCACGTCCAAGACCTTCGAAATCTCGGATGGTGGAAACTATGAAGGTGAGGAGGGAAGAGAATGACGGCAGCAGTTCAAGGTGGGGATATACGGTCTCTCTCCAGTAGTGACGTTCATTGTCCATGAGGGCGAGTGCGTTGGCATGATGAGGCCGGTTATTAGTCGGCCCAGTGAAGCTTGCCAGAAAGTTGAGCGAGCTGCACTGCAGCGCTCGAAATATGGGGAGGAAGCGATCTTCGTGATTCGTGTCCTGCCACTCCTGGATGTCCGTCTTAACGCATTGCGGGAGACGTTGATGGTGCCTGGGCGAGGCGTGCTCCTTGATGATGGATTTTTCTCGAGTTACGACGTTAAGCCACTGTGCGAGAAATGTTGCACCAGCACTGGTAAGGTTTTCGTGGAACACGGGGTCATTGGCACCCACCTCCCTCGTTCCGGAGGCTGTGTATCGAGGGGGTGGAGGTACGATGTTCTGTGCGGGTCTCAGGATAGCTTCCCTATGCTCCCAGATCGTCTCCAACACAGAGTAAAAGGCACATTGAACAATTGACGCTCCTTGCTCCCCATCTTCCTCTTCCCCGTGCATTGCCTGAATCATCTCTTCAACACCCCCGTCGAGTTGGTCCCATGAGGGATGCGTCCGGTATCCCAACCAGTATCGGATGTAGTGAAGGATGGCAGAAGGGTACGACGAGAACGGTGCACTGGACGCGCCACGGCCGGTGTTCGCAATCTGTATCAACGACAGGGCGGGGACAAGGAGATTGGATATCTGTACGACGTCAATGACACTGATATGAACAGATAAGCGGCAACTCACGATGTATAGAGCGTCCTTGACTGTGACCCAGTCGTCGAGCATGGCAGTAGCGCATATTGGAGACAACAACGGCATGTTGCCGTGTATACGAGGTGACTCGTCAGCCTTCCAAACAGCCTGGCGCTTGAGTATGTACTTCAGCTTGGTGAGAGCCTGAGCGGCTACTTCCTTGTCGATATCTGACACGGGCCTGTTGGTGTCGCTAAGGATTGAATCTATAGCGTATCCAAACTCGACAATCATATCTCTTCGATAGTCCCTGAAGGCCTCGGTCCACTCTTCCGATGGCGTCCCGATCTTTCGAACGTGCTCCGAGAGGTGCTCCGTGTACTCGTCATCCGCAAGGGCGACTAGAGCGTCCAGCAGGAGGGTCGAAGTGTTGGCGTCTGGGGGAGGGTTTATGACGATCTCGAACAGGTTATTACAGAATTGGGGACCGAAATCATCGTCAGGAGTGGGAATGGGTGTGTCTGAGCAGATGTAAACCAGCTGTTGAAGCATAGACGTGAATATGGGCGATACGAGACCCCATACATCCTCTTGCACCGATACGACTCGCTCGCTCTGGGTAAAGAAGTTGTCGAACTGCCTCGATACGCGGGTCGAGATCACAAAATCCATGAAATCCCTTCCACGGTGGACTAAGCGATTGAGAGACTTTAAATGTCGTTGGTCGAGGGTTTGGCTATACTCCAGGAGTGCTGCCATGTTCCGGGCTCCAGACTGGAATGCGAAGCGGAACGCGACCTTGAGGTGATGGTCTTCGGAATCCTGTGCGGGGGCGAGGCGATTGTTCGTAAGGAGCTTGAGCATCGCGGTCGGAGAATGTCTCTGAAGCTCTTGTAGCTTAGCTGTATTGCCTCTAAAATCAGTCATCGTTGATAACATTAAGGTTTGACTACGGACCCTGGTCGTACACAGTCGCCAGCCATACGCACTTGGCCTCCATCGCCGTCTTCAGATCTTCCATCTTTCGGCGAGTTTGGTCCAGCTTCCCTTGGTCGCGGATTTCTGCCTCTAGCAGCTTCTTCTCCACCGCTTGCAGCCTTTGAAGCTCGTCCACCTGCTCTGCCGCGAGCTTCCTTGACACCTCCCTCCGGTTCTGCCCTTGAATGAGTGTAACCTTGCTTCCAGATACGCCGTCATTGAAGCGAAGGATAACGTGGTGACCGTAGGGAGCCGTGGTGACTGACGTGAGGTCTACTTGCTCAATGTCGACGGAGATCGCAATCCTATGTTCGTGATCGCGTGTCCTGAGTCCAGAACCATCCGCCTTTGCGATTCGTTGCAGTTTGTTGACTTGAGGAGGACAAACGGGGCGGGCGTAGTCTGGGAGCACAACGGAGGCACCCTCGTGCAAAACGACGTCGAACAGCGTGAACCCAACGAAGGCTTCTTTGTCTGGGATTTCGATGGGCTGACATACGGTATACTGAGACGCCATGAGTTATCATGATCAGGACGTATAGTGGGGTGCGTACGAGTCTGGCGTGTCTGGCACGCTTCTGCTGGAGCATATATTCTTGCCTTTCCTCGGCGTTCATGCCCTCCAGGTGCTGTGTGCGTCAGACGCCTGAGTGGATAAATTATATTATGGGATCCATACCCTCTCCGATGTGTATCCTGTCCTCTGAATCCCCGTCCCACGTGTAGCCCTTCGAATGGCCCTGGGTGACATTACCAGAATCTACGCTGTCGGTTAGCACATGGTGCCAGCAGACGAGAGGCTGACCGACCGATCCATCCTGACTGCTTCGCAACTGGTCTGCTTGCTCTTCCGCAGACGCTGGCGGTGAGCCTCGCTCTAACGAGCTCGAGGTGCCTCGCGCCATGGGCTTAGGATAAAAGGGCGATGATTGTTGAGGGAGAAGTGTTCTCGCGTTCGGAGAGACAGTGGCGGACTGAAACCAAGGTGAGGGTGACGCCGATCGAAGGGGCGATATATTGATCGACACCATATTGAAAGACCGCGCTTTGAATTTCAGCTTGGACGTCGCGGTGTGCATTCGCTATATACTTTGTGGAGGGGAGTACACAGTGTGACTACATAGCCGTCGATATTACGGTCGTGCAGAGGGGGGTTTCTCTCAATCACCCTTCGCAAATTCCCCCTTCCCCTCGGTTCCGGTGGACTCTTGGTTTTGGACACGACGCCGTTTGTTACGACGTGAACGGTTGGGAGACGGAGTATATGGGGGCTCAGCGTCCGGCGGAATTTGCTCCCCAAAATAGAGGTGAAATGGGCGTCCCCAAGGCAGTTTGCTAGCGGCGGTGAACGGCGGGTAGACGTAGAGAACCTTTCGCGGGGTGGGGTGTTTCTGAACGGTTGTACCGCGCTTCTTGGGCGTTTGCGGCATCGTATCCTGAAAAGAGGACTTCAGTTTGAAGTAGAAAAAATTGTCCACCTGTTTTCACCTTGTTTGGCTCACTCTGGGGTGCTAGCTTTGGGTCTGCCTCATCGGTATCCATGTCGCTGTGCCTCTCTAAACAGTTTAGGTGGAGATGGGAGACAGCGTTCGTACGACAGCTTACGATAGTGGACCTTGTGAGGGTTAGGGCTGTGAGATCCGAGATATTGAGGCGGTCACATTGATGAAAAACGGGGTTAGCAGGCGGATGGAGGTGTCAGAATGACGTGCTAACGGGCTCATGGGATACACTCGCGTGGTCGCCGGCTCCGCCTTTTAGCGAAGACTGCCTCGATAGGTCAAGACGATTGGAGAGCGCTAGAAATGGATTCAGAGGCCAACACTGAGTCTACATGGGTCGGACACGGTTACTTAATGAGGAGGTTTCAATGGACGAGTTACAGACGGCGAACTTTAAAGGACGGACATTGGGTGCGTAGACCGCGTGCGAAGAGATGTGACCGATCGGTGCCTGGTTCATGCATCATATGCCACATGGCTGGTGACATTGAGCCATCCCCCCAGAATGGATCTAGAGCGGATGGAGCCCCCTTCAGGGGGAGGTGCCTCCTGTACTCCTGTATCCGCTCTGCGAGGAAACAAGCCAGGGTGTCTCCGGGGAGCGGGGAATATGTTTCCTTACTCTATTCGAACCATCTCTCAAAAAGTGTCATTTTGGATGTGCAAGGGAACATATACTGAGCGCGTGCGGTAAACTGGCTGTACCATTGAGTACGAGTTCACGGTGAAGGGTTGAGCCATTCAACGTTCACTATTTTTTAGACGTTGGGACGGTCTGTCAGGGTGGGTGTGCGATGCAGGAAGGTGCGTGCATAATATGCGAATTGGCCTGATGTCCCAGCGGATTCGAGCGGTTCGCGTAGAGATTGGGTGTTCGACCCCCGGAAAACGAGATAAACAGAACGGCGGTGAAGAAAGTAACTAGGACGTATCTGGCTGGTATCCTACCCTATCTACAAAGCGACGTTCCAATTCTGCGAAAACGTCTTCCTCCGGAACACCCTCTGTTAGGATGCGCGACATCTCTGCAAGGATGGCGCTGTAGTACCGCCTGAGACGGCGTGTATTCTCGAACCGTTCCGTTTCCCATAGGGTAGACAATCCGTCCGGAGTTTGGAGGTTACGGAGGAGGTGTATGTAGTCAAGGTAGAAAGGCTGCCAAACGGGGTGGAGTTCGGCGTAGAATGCGTCGAGGTCAAACTGGTCTGGGTGAGAATTGTGCGTGGGTGGCGGCACGGCTGCTGCACGGACAGGACTCTTCTGTTAAAGGAAGGATATCTGTAAGTGATATCGCCTGGCTACTGGTTCTTTCGCACCTCTCTTACATGCTGCTTCTGCGGCGTCCCTGGAGGGCTAGGCGGCAGAGTGGTCTGGAAACAACGCGTTTAGAATACATGTTGGCTGAACGGAACAAACACATACAGAAATCGAATTGTCGGCGAGGGTTTGTGAGCTGAATGCCATAACACCATCTTTTGAGTAGCCAAGTGACGAGCTGTTTCTCCCACTCTGCATAGAACCGACGATCAGCACCATATGGACGAGCAGAGCTGTGAGCCATACTGGATTGCCTTGCGAGCTTGTAAGTGTCGCGTCCGTTTGCGAGGATGAAGGAGTTTTAGAATACATGTCTGCGNGGGGTTTTGGGGATACATTGCTGGGTGGCATTCGATGGCTAGGTGGTGCAGAGGAGANGGATGGCAGTTCGCGCTGTGGGTGACAGTGGAATAGTCAGGTCAAAACAATTTGGCTCAGTTTTGATTCGGATTACCTGAGATGGTGGCTGTGGCGATAAGATTAAAGGACGGGCGCTTATCTATACCCCTGTTGAATGTGCAACGTGACCAGGCCACAGCGANCGTATAGCGTTTNCCATCCGCACATGGCGACTCTGCGCATATGTTAGAAGTGGCTAGTTCGTCAGAAAAGGCCACCTTGTCGGCCGTGCCTGAGCGCTGAAAAGTTGGTATNANCCAAGCCGGAGCGAATGCGTATTGCTGACCACCGTCGAGGATTGGAGACAGTCTCCGAGCGGCTGAGGAGCACGCATACTAGTNCGTTTACGCGTATAGGGTTAGGTCGATGGATCGCGCGCGGAGCAGATTGCGGAAGCGTGTAACTAGTTATCGTAATACGTTGAGAGGCAGAGGCTTCTGTCATTTCCGCTGTGGCTTCNAGAACTCTCGTATGTATGAAAAGAATGAGATTGCGATTTATATGGTGCCTTGCTCGGTAAATTCGAAGATCGGAAATCCTGATACCTTATCTGGCNCTTATCGTCTCTATCTAATCTTCGAGGCCGTCTTATCTACGGGCGCCTATCTCTCATTGAGGGGGTTCCCGTGCTGCTGCATTGCAATATCATTGTGATGTGGTATCTACATGGTCCTAATTTCATGCCTGATTGGATTTCTCGAATGCATTAGAGATGAGAATGACGTGAAACCGCTGTAATAGGACGCCAAGGCTCGCNCTACAACAATCCTTAATTAGGAATCAGGCTGTTGGCTGGACCATATCTTTTCGGTGTCTCGTGGNTCCCTGGCGGGTCAGCCTATTAACACGTATCCTAGGGTGTCAAGTCCGAAGGGCTCACCCCAAGCGCCATGTTGCTGCGATAGTCTTGAAGCTCTGATCGCTTTTTCTCCTCATCTTGGTTAAGACACGAATGTTGACATTTTCCTTGAACGGAAAGATGCCCTCAACCAAGAAACGAATGGCGGGAGCGTCTGGAAAAGCAAAATTAGCAACGTTTGGTGTGAACTCCAGATCGATATCACACCGTATTTGGGAGAGAGTCCATCGTCGTTGCACATTTCGGCCATTCGGCGACCCCACAGTAACTCCAAACCCATCCAACCGTTCCGACTGTATTCGGGTAGGGGATAACGGCACTTGTAGGTTAGGCCCTCCCGGCTGACAAAGTCGAATACAGCAACATTTGGTGTTACATCCATGGGAGCCAACTGAGGACCAAGATATT
Source organism: Coprinellus aureogranulatus (assembly GCA_027627275.1). Lineage (NCBI taxonomy): Eukaryota > Fungi > Basidiomycota > Agaricomycetes > Agaricales > Psathyrellaceae > Coprinellus > Coprinellus aureogranulatus. Next base: position 15,462 of record JANDKE010001034.1, read on the forward strand.
CTTTAGCCACGTCCTCCAGATAGAGGACGTAGTGTTGGCGTTCCGTCATCGGTATCCATAAATTCACTTCCTTGACGTCTTAAGATTCAGGGCCACGTCGTCAGCTCACATACAGTTGGTTGGCAACCTTTAGCATACGAACCTTGGTATAGAACGTTAGCGACAGCACACTCCTCCCGGTGCAGGGCATTCCAGTCTTCGCGCTGACACCTTGTCGAACAGTAGACGACAGAGTGACAACCACTGCAGGCTTGATCCTTGGTCACATTTCCGATTACGTGCTGTGGACTGTTTGATTGAATATTGGTGCAAGATGGTTGGAATACTCACATTGAGGTTCGCACAAAGAACGTCGTTGCCCGCTTGACCTCTTTTTGAAGCGACCCTTTCACCTCTACGAACGAATTCCCGAATCTTCGGTATATCTAGGAACGGCTGTTGTGGCCGGATGTCCCGAGGATACGTAACATGGAAGCCTTGAGTGACTGCTCCTGGTATAGTCAACAGGGAGATGAGCTTTCCCAGTGACAGACGATAGTTGAATGAAACAGTAATGGATATGTCCGAATGTTGCAGTGCCAGCAACGCCACGTCAATGAAGCGTCCCTTCAAGATAGACGGAAGGATTTTGAGTGGATTGAGGTTCGACCCAAGCAACATGTGCTCGATAACCCAAACAATCCCGCCCATGGCTTCAACCCAGAAGCTCTCCATTTTGCTCGCGCTCGCGGATCTACTGTTCTGCGCCTGGTATTCGTGCACCATGTCGCACACTTCTGACAGTGTTTTGCACAGTGTGTACGTCAAAGTGCATTTTCACGAGCAATTTTTTGACGGCTGTGACTTCTGTGAGCTTCGTGGCGCAAGTCATTAGCAAATTAAGTGACATGGCGAGTGGACGAAGGGTGTCCACAGCGTGTCCGAGGATACTTCGGTTCACGATGGGGTAGTGTCCGCTTATTTTATCATATAAACACGGCACTTGCCGTACAAGATATTTCCTAAACGCCGGGGAGTTTTGATTTGGAGGTGTATCATAGTCTTACGGCGGACTCCCTGTTGTATATCCCTACGGCAGACTTTGAAAATGAGATATAGTTCTCCATCATACTTGTGCGGTAGTTATCTAGCATTCAATTCGGCACGGCAAAGCGATCCCAAGGCGAGCGTAGAGGCTTCCAAAAAAGGGTATCCATCATTCGCATCAACCCTCGTGCTGGTAAGCCATTTCTTCACTCAGGGCGTTTTGCTGAGTGTGTAGTCCTGCCTCAAATCGAAATAAATACTAATAAGGGCCTTCCATCGCCCGCCTACTGGCGACCTGGCTGACCACATGCACGCACTATAACCCTCGAGAACTGCGGTGACGCTGAACACTGAAGTCTCGTCAAAGGCGCCGTCGGGTTATGACATCTTCAATATGGCCGACGATATTTGATATTTCCCTTTCATATCTCGTCAGAGCGGTTTGAAATAGGGTCATCTACTGCCGAACGCCATTGATACAAATCCTACTTCGCCGTAGCACATTGAAATAAACGTATTCATACCCTCACGGCGCCTCTAGATACAATCTTTCTCTCGCGGCGTTTAGGAAATACTTTACACGGCAAGTGCCGTAAAAATATCATATAAATTAGGGGACAGTAGTGCACGATGTCCTTGATGTTCACTGCCCTTTGAACGATGCATTCCAACACAGCATGAATGTAGCCGCTCCTCTTCTGCATTATCCTGCCGACTAGCGACGCGAAGGCATGGGGAACCATCATGTAGTTTGTCAGGGTGCTGATGAGTTTGCACCCAGTGTTCCCGGACAGATGAAGGAAGCGAACACCTCGTTCTGGTTTGGAATAGGTGAAAAGGCGAATGAAAAGGTCGATGGTGGCTGGCATTTCAATGAG
>JANDKE010001035.1:0-17363 GCA_027627275.1 Coprinellus aureogranulatus
TTCAAGCTCTTTGCGCAATCCGAGGCACTCTCGAGCTGGCACTCTTTGCAGTTGGAAAGATACATGGTGAGCCTTTCAATGTAAGGAGTGGCTGAATTCCTGATTTGTTGCCGCAGATCAATTGTCCTCTTCAACTGTTCCCGGCTCGGACGCTTGAGGGTGCAAACGGGGGACCCGACTTCTGGCCTGGCCTCCCTTCTCAACCCCTGCCCCATACTGTGTCTTCCGACTCACCTCAACAAGCCTATCCACGGAGTGCTACCGTCGCGGTGTCGCTTAGTTCGATTCAATTATAGTCGCTTTTATGTTTTCACGTTCTGGCATCGTCACTATGGACCTTCTCCCGCTGATTTTGGTCAGATAACTGTATGTATGCAGCGCAGATTTTATGCTCTTCATCTCCTGCTTGTTCCACTTCGATTGTTCTGACCCAGACCGTCTATACGCGCCCCTCCAATCGTTTCATGTAATCTTCTGTCAGAGGTAGCCTGTTGATGTTTGAGTTATCTCTGTACCTACTATGGCTTCTATGACTATGCTAGAGTTGGCCCATATGCCCTGAACAGTCCCGGATATGATAATCGTTATTCCTTCGTCATAATCGTAGCCGTCGTGCAGATCCAGCGGGCGCCTAGTACGCACTTGGCAAGACCGCCGATCAATTTCAGCTGACTCAGCCAGGACCTTTCGAGCGGCGCTGACAAATACTTACGCACGTGATCATTGTGACGCTTGGCAGCCCCCGTCCCGACTCCCTTCTCGTCTCTCCCTTCCTCCAACTGACCTCGCTTCAGACAACTCAACGCCCTGGGTTCGGATTCCGGCAGCACTTACTAGGCGCCAATTTCTATCCTATTCACTGATACCCCGACATCCGTCAAAAAGCAGATGCGTCGTCCTCACCGTTGCTTTCTGTAAAGTAAATTTTGTCACGATTCTCCCCGTCGGCCTCGCTGATCCCCCTCTTCAGACTCCTTCCACCACATCAGGGCTCCTCCGCTCCATGAGGGCCGCTTCGTCGCCTCACACGTTCCCCAGGCCTCTCCCCTTCCTCTCCCTCCCAATGCCACTCTCCACGACTCCTTCACCCAACCCAGAGCATTAGCACTGCGTACCCCTCGCACCCACGAGCGCCCTAACCATCTTTCTCGGCAGTGACAGGACGAAGGCATCCCGAGGAAATTTGCGCCTTCTAGAGATGCGGTCCAGAGCTAACGCATGCGCGTGAGGACGGTAAGCATTGACGGCGAATCTTGATTGGACGAGTTTGAAGCTTGAAAACTGCGAAGCCTATGTATTGCGCCGTCCGACCAACAACAGTCCGGTCCTTCACATCACCGTCAAGGCAGTATATAGTGACAAGGCAGCCTGGGGCAAGCTTCGTAGGGTCATTTAGCGCTGGACCGGCTGCTGGCGAGGGTCAGATTGCTTGAATCAAAGTTTGCGAGAACGTCGCACTGTCTGTGAATGCGGGTAAGCCTTCGTGCATTAACGTTCCGCGCCGTTTCATGACCTTGAGTTCCGTTAGGGTTGAACATGGTGCCTGTAGCGCTAACGAGCTGGAGGACTGGTGAGAGTACGCAGCAGATATTCTCGATAGAGAACAGGGCCAGTCCCTGGTACGAGAAATGTATCGGTCAAGGAGAAAGACACGTCAACCAGGTTGGGAGGAGCAAGGTCATCAGGCGAATCAGGATACTTTTTCGGGGGGATTTAGGTTATAATTAAGTCCCGTCGGGCCGTTTCGGCCCCCCCCCTTTTGTCGGGCGATCCGGTGGCGACCTACCAAATGTAGGCCCGGGTTGGGCGCTTATCAATGTATCACGTGCTGGTCTGAACGCGCCCAGGAACGTGACCCATTCAACATTGCTCGGTGGGCCAGCGCCTTCCTCCCGCTCCCTCATTCATCTCGTTATCAGCGCGACGCGAGGCGCTCGAGCTATCCAAAACCCGCTATCGTCGCGCCTCGAGGTTCCCTTATCTAGATCTCTTGAGCTAGGATACGATGGAAGCTTTGCGATTTGAGCTGAGCTCGAAAACGGTCTGTGTTCGCACTATTTCTTCCTCCTCTTTCCTTCGTTCGCTAACGATGGTGCATTTCTTCTAGCACGCTATCACAGCAAGTCGAGGGCTACATGGGGACAATGTGAGGGCCACGAAGTACGACGGCCCTGAGTACGCAGGAAGACTGACGCTCAACGTCTCTATTTGGCAGGGAGACCGCAGTCGAGCTCGATCCTCGCCGATTCTCAAGGTCGTCTTCGCACACTCCGCCACCACAGGCCACCACAGGGGCGTTGACGACAACGGTTTCTGCTTGCACTTGGGCTCCACCAAGTGCCAGTACAGGATCTCACTGGGCTCGTCCTCGCACCCATCCCCGCACCCGAACCCTGCTGCAGCGCCGAACGTTCATGATGACCAGGTCACATCCACGAGGGTGAGTTTCTCCTCTTTCCCTCTACATATTAACTCCGTTGAACTGACTTTGGACAGCGCGAAGGCTGCAAAGAAACAACGAGTTCGAAGGCCTTGGAGAAACGACCACACGAGAACGCGACGCCCCCGATGAAGTCGCGTTCCCCATCCCTTCAGCTCCCCGACACTTGCTTCAATGAACATGTACCGCCCGCTACCCTGAAGAACAGCAACGAAACTCGTTCAAAAGACCCATACCACCCGCTAATCTACGTGACAGCAACAGTGGGCGCAACTCGTATCCGCACCTTGGAAACAGCATCTGCTTGTATGTCGTCGAAAACACCTCGGACTACAACGCCGTACCAACGACGTCTTTGCGCGTATCGATGCGCTCATTTGCTGGTAAGCTATTCCCGCTTTCAACACTCCCACCTTCCGCCGCCGGCCGGTAAGTACCATGTGGAGCCAAGCCTTCGAATGGGCTGACCGTGACTTGGATACAGCGTTCTCACCTCCACCACCTCCAAGGCACCCGCGAAGCCTGATGAGGCCGCAAAGGCCGGAAAGAAGACCTCCAAGCCCGCGGCGCCTGGTGGGGACAAGAAGAAGAGCCAGAAGGCCCGCAAGGTGACGTACTCTTCGTACATCTACGATGATCAGTCAGATCCATCTATCTCACGATTCAGCGTGCTCTGACGCCCACCCTGATATCAGTATACCTATTCAAAATGTGCCTAGCTCCTTCGTTGTCGACGTCTTTCGGTTGTCAAGTCGATTCACCACGGCACCAGTATCTCCGACAAGCAATTGCCGTTTCGACTACCCCAGCAAGAACACCGTCAACCTGGTGAGTTTACTCCTTCTCGACTGTCTCTTATCTCATGTCCCTGCAGTAGAAAGCCGATGGTGGTCAGGTCTGCTTCTTTCGCTAACGCGATGGGAACATAGAACCTGGGGAAACGCACTCAATCTACAAGGTATGTTAGTGTTTCATTCAGTATCCTGTATCTTATTGAACTTAATTCTATCCAGGTGGACGTCCGCGACTATTGGCTGCATTGGCGGTGACATAGAGCTCTCGCCTTCACCGTTTCCAAGGACCCCGCAAAGCCCGCTGAAGGTGCAAAGTCAGCGAAGAAAACCTCTAAGCGCACTACTTTTAGTGATGGCGGGAAGGAGTGGGGGAAGGGACGAGAGAGGAGACGTACTCTCAAATCCCTCGTACATCTACCGGGGTGAAGCCGAATTGCTTATATTGCGACTGTTCTGACTGCGGTGCAGTCCTCAGGCGGGCCGCCCCGATTCTGGTATCTCAAACAAGGCGATGACTATTCTCAACTTCTTTGTCAACGACGTCTTCGACCTGATAAGCGAGGGCTATCCTCAACTCCTTCGTCAGCGACGTCTCGGAGCGGGTCGCCACTGAGGCTTCCAGTGCGTTCTATTCCTTTTCGACGTGCCTCGACCAATCTGACTCCGGCTAGCAGGGCTTGCTGCATACTCCGAGAAGTCCAGGTCTAGGTAAGTATCGTGTATCTTATTTGATCCACCCACCTGCACCTTTGACCATTCCGGAGCTCTAAATAACTCTCGTCGCTTGATACCGTATCCATAGGCTTTGTCAAGGTCGGACACCCTCGCCGACGAGTCCCCTTACCAGTGTTCGGCGTGGCGCAGCAACGTAGATAAGCCCGTCGTGTTTGTATACATTGTATTTTCATAATCTTCTATGGAAGGCCGTTTTCACGATCACACGGAAACAGACCTCAAAAAGTCGTTTTCGTCCTGGCGTTTCATCGTGGATCCTGTGTATTCAGACTGGACAGGATGGGGGCGCAAGCTCGTAGATGGGTCTGTAAGGACGGACTGGCAACAATCCTGTGGCCGGACATAGAGCGAAGCGTGTCCGATGCCTCGAATGTGCACACCCTGCTGTGAACGTAGGTTGAGGAAGGCCAAAGTTGACCATACATCAGTGGAAAGGCCGAGATTCAGGCATAATAGAGATTCAAGCGTGTTATGGCTATTGTTATTCAGACCTCTTCTGGCCTTGACAAAGTGGGGAGCCCATACTTACCTCCTGTGCAGCTATAACGGCACGGAAAAGCTCATTGAAACCGTCAAGGCTGGGCGCGCGCAAACGTTGTAAGTACTTGAGGACCGTCCAAGCATCAATTTTGACTCTTCTATAACTTCGTCGATCGGAAGGTCTACGGAATCGCGATAACTAGCGCCTCATCTCGTCAAGGCGCTCAGACACGTCGCATCATGGAGCGCATGCATTGACAAGACGGTAGATGGTGTCGAGAACGCGGCTTCTGGAAAGCTCGTGCAAGGCGTTCCGCATCCACGAACCATGCAGCCATTACAGTCCCTGCTTCGCAAGTCATGCGAACGGATGTACCTCCTTCTGCTGACGTGATGTGAGCATGGCTGGCATTCTAGATCACGCAGACTTCGACCTTCAGGAACACATAGCGGATGTAAGTAGCACGCAGTCAGTCTGTTCATCAGGGGTCGCTATTGGCAGATAGAGGGTGCCCGAGTATGTTCGAGACAGACAAGCACGCGGAACAGTGGGGAGACTGTAACAGATACCGCATTGCGAAGTTGTAGGCAATAGTAGGAAAACGACGTTGAAGACTAGGAAAGGGATAACAAGTAACGTAACACTCGAGACACGAGACGTGGGAGAGCAAAGAGCAAAGAGACAACGCAAGACTGGCACTTTCGAAGAGGCAGTTCGGTTGTGGACGGCAGGTATACATTTGAAACATGCTACAAGCGACGATGGTGCGTTCAGAGAGTCTACTTTCCGGCATCGGTCTTCTTCGAGGCCTTTTCCTTCGCCTTTTCGGCCCTCAGTGCATCGGCACGTTGATAGTACACCTTCACCCCATGAGAAGAACAGGGTCAGTCCATGCGCTAGACGAAGCGTGAGGTTTCCGAACAGACCTGTTTGTTGAGACATGCCCTCCACGCTTTCTCAAACTCGTTCACTTTGGCTTGAGGATTATTTCGCTTGTAATCCAACGCAAAAAGACCTCTATGAAACCGCCACATCAGACTGAAGGTTGGATCATGAAGAGAGCGTAACGTACTTTCCCGTAGTGCTTGCTTCTGACGGGGTCCACTCTTTGTTAGCCGCCTTGACCGCCACCGTTCGTGTAGCGGATCTCTTGCCAGTCGAACCTAGAGGCAGTCGACCCTCACCCGCGCCACCGACGCCCTTGAGATCGAGTGCCTTCTCCATTGCGTCCCCTTCTGCACTCTTGGCCTCACCGAAGAACCCGCCAGCAGGTGTTTCTTTGAGCTCGAGTTCTTCATTCGGTCCTTTGAAAGTGGCACTGTTCTCATTCACGCCCGCGTGGTGAGTGGCACCACCAGCAGCCGTGCCCTCCGGAGTGGTCTCTTCCACAATGTCATCTTCGGTAGTGACCTCACCAACCGTGGGCATGGTACCGGCTTCACCGATCGAGGTTTCTTTCAAGGCGGCACCTCCGAGCTTGATGTCGTCGGTGGAGGTCCCGTCGATGGAACCCGCATTCTTGATGCACCTACCAAGGGTCGTAACGGTTGCGGTCACCTTCCCCACCACCGCCAGGGCCGGCAAGGAACGCCCGTCACCATTGCCCGTCACCCGCATATCCGCCACTTCAGATGCCCCGCGCTTTTGGACCTCAACTCGAGCCAATCCTTTCCCCTTCACAAGAGAATCTTTGGCAAGGTTTTGCCCACCAGTGTTGTTGACCTTCGCGGTGGCATCATTGAGAACGCCCTCCGAGGCCATGATCTCGCCTCCAATCGCTGTCGTGCCTACGGCCTGCGTAGTTGAGGTGGTGACCGCCTGTTCAGCTTGGCTAGCACTCTTTTCAACAGTGGGAACGAATCCGACGGCGGTGGTAGCCCGGAACTCGAATGTAACTGGGGGATAGTAACCAACCACCTCGATGGAGCTGAAAAGGTTTATAGCAAAACGTGTGGAACAGTGATATAGAAATACTTACAATGGCCCCAGGGAAGAGAACACGTAAGTCTTGCCCGGCTTCAGCTCGATATCAAGCATGTCCTGTTCGTACTGATATGTATATATACAGAGCTCAGCGCTTAAGGTCCCTGCCCAAAAACAAAAAAAAACACATAACGCACCACACATCTATAGAAGGAGCTTATGGACGCTGGCGCCCTCCCTTTCTCGGCGAACCCAAGACAACCTCTGCCCCTCGCATCCGCATCTTGCTTTAAGGAAAGGCATGCGTTCGTCAGGCGGACTGGGAAAGGAGAAAAGAACTCTTGGGAAGATCCTGCGGGCACAGAAAGCGAACTGACAGTGACGCCGCCACGTGAATTCGTCAACGTTGGTAACATGCAGGAGCTTGATTACTGACCAAACACGACCCTTGTCGAATTCCATGATAGCCAATCCAAGAATGCTACTTAATCAATGGGAAAAGCGACGCAAATCTGTATCAGAGAGGCGATGGTGGTGGTCAGGATCAGAGTGGCCGAGAGAAGTGGCGACAACGCGAGGTTCACTTTTCCCTGAAGCCACAGTGGCTCAAGGACAAAGGAACGGCAAAAGCGCCGAGTGTGGGCGTTCCTCGGTACGAGCTCGTGCTGATCTCTATCGTCATCGATAGACATCAATTTTGGGCAGAGGAAGTCGAGCCCTATGAGTTGGACAGATCGTCCTGAGCCCACAGGCGGGCGGTAAGTAGAGTGGTTGACCAGGGCTGCTATAGTAGCGCGAGTCGTCCGATAGAAATACAAGGAACAAAGGTTTCGACTTGCCGCCTCTCTGCGCCGCTATCCAGCCTCTTTCGTAATCTACCCGCCAACGCATCCCACCCTCAGAATCGTACCGCCGCATGTCGGGAGAATCGGCAGCGCCCTGAAATACTGGAATGACCATGGAAGGCCCGCTGTGCAGGCATGTCGCATTTGAGTGAAACCAAGCTAGGGCGAGGCATCGCGGCGTTGGGAGGTTGTGCCATCGAAGTCCTTGAATATGCGTCTCGAGAGCCTGCCGCTGCACCATTGTGAACGACGGTTTCCTCAGTGCACAGGGCGTATTGAGCAGTCGCGGGAGCAATTTGGCAATCCCGGGCGTAGATGGAAAGTTGGTCATAGTCGACTGAGTCTTGCGCGTCAACGCAACTGGTGAGTTCTTGGCACGCTGACCCAGGAGGAATATGTGAGTTATTCCGACCAATATAACAGTATGGCTCGATTATACTTACCCGTACTTAAAACGTCTTCAACTGTATGGCCATAAGAAGCGTTGCAGTCTTCAGAGGTTGGCGTTTGTTGAGCTGGTAGTTCCGGAAGGCGTGAAGGGGGTGTCGTATCTGAAAGCCTCAAGGTAGGTCGTACAGGGTTGAAGTCCATCCTTTGTTGCAACAAGCGAGTTTGGCGATGAGGGTCATCCATCTTGGGAGGGGAACGAAAAAGGACTCCACCAACGAAATGGGTGTTTCCAGACCTCCCCTAATGTACATGGCAACGCTTGGGAAATTACTGCGGTGATGACACACACACACACACACGCATTTCCACTAGATACATTGTGGGGCAGACGAGCTGACGTGTGCATGAAACTTGAATAATCCGCAACTGGGTAAACATGGCTGTCCTTCTGCGCAGGAGTCCTGCAGCGCCTGCCCCGAAAAGGCAGATGGAGGGAAGCGGGGATATCTCCGCAACAGACAGCAATCCAAGGGTTTTTTCATCAATTATCCACCCCACCGTCGGAGACGGCAAAGATAGACACAAGGAGCGAGAAAGGGTAATCTGGACGATGAACGATAAAACAATGGAAAGAGACGCGTGTTATTTGAATCTGAAGCAGGGACAGTTGTGATTCTGCGGTAAGTACAAACACAGTCGTCGAATGGGTTTACTTACCAGAATGCACATGACATAATAGCAAAGCTTGACGTGCTGAAGACGAGCAATCGGATGACATGTGTTCCAAAGCGGACCCACCATCGACGCCGAGCTTCGAACGTTCGAACGCAAGTGTGCGGTTGTTGGCGGGCTGCAAAGAGGTCTACACGGAACTGAGCATGCGGCGAGTAGGAAGAACGAGAAGTTGACGTACCTCACAGATATCCACCGTCCCAATCCCCACACAAGTGAAGGAGAGCCTTGTCGTCCAGAACGTCTGTGTCGGGCGAGCACCACGCTGCAAATGGAGCGGTCAGTAACCGGTTGGAGGGCTTACAGAAGTCGGGGACCGACCTTTCACTTTCCCCGCATGAGAAATAAGGGGAGATAGAGTGAGAAAGGCGTCCAGGGGGAGGGGGTATAAGGTTGTTGGAAACCGGCGGGAGTCCTTTATGAACCTCTAGACCTGGTGCGTACACTATTTTGCTTCAGCTGACTGCCTGTAACTGACGCTCGCCTTACAGTCCCGTAGACTACGCTATATTTCTACCTTCACCCCGCTAATTTCACGCCTCCGGGACTAGTCAATCCCTTCAGTCTACGCCGGCCATTGAAAATCCAGCTCTAACCACTTTCAACTTTCCCGAGTGGCTCAGGCTGAATGCGCGACTTTTCTGTCCACATTGAACGATGCACTCTGCTCAGGTTTAGGAAGGCCCAGACTCACTGTTTGTCGCACTCCCTTGAAGATGCGGAGGATGCAAGGGAAGGTCTGCCGTAACCGTACGCGGTCCTCCCTTGCCACTCTTTCCTTCAAGACAAAGCGAGCATATTGATCGTCTCGATGGAAGTGTGGTCTTTGAGCCACCGCCGTCCTATATAACAGACGTGTACCTACCAGTTCCTCCACGCCTCTGGACGAGATTCAAATCCCCTTTCCTTCGCGATATCGCCACTCATTCCGTTCATTACCAGATTCATGTCTTCCCATCCAAGGTACTCGACGCCAGCGTACCCACCCTGCGCTGGAGAAAACCCCCAGCGTATGTATAACTTCCACTCGGGTTCACCTCAGCCATACGCAGGATCTCCTCAATACCCCGTACGCCCTCTTCACGCTTCGGGACTCCGTGCTGTTCTAACATTTGGCTTAGGGAAGCTACCGCCATCCTCCTCGGTACCTACCTCATTATCACCCTCAGGCTCGCCACTGGGGGTCAGGACAACATTTTGAAGCCCATTCAATTTACCCCGTACATTTCCACCCTCCCAATTCGGCCCCACCTCCAGCGCTCATGGCACCACCAGTCTCTCTACCCTCCCACCAAGACGCAGGGCACCATTCCACTGGGCGCCTGAACGGTACCATGCAGCAGCCATATTCGCAATCCGAGCAAATATACGCTGCCTCACAATCCCTCAAGCCAATCTGGGAGGCAGACGTCGACCCATCCCGGTTGGGCTACGCGTTGCCGGTCTCCAGTAGACCAGACAGTTCAACCCCAACCGCCCCCTCTCGTCCCTTCCAGCCTTCAAAGTCAGGACGACAGACGAATTTTCTGCCTAGCGACCACGCCTCTCATAGGGGCCCAGTGAGGCTAGCGTTCCATACGGGTGGACCTCCCTCTCCAGGTGGAAGCGATTCGTCCATCCCACTTTCCAAGTCGACGACTCCTACCCCAGCGTCTCGTCGGACGCCGAGCAACACCCTTACCCGCGCACGCGTGGACAGACTCCCCTTGCGTTCCAGCCAGGCTTGGAGGCTGCATTCCATGCAGGACGCGTCAGGTTGCCAAGCATGCCACCGATACAAGTTGGTTCCATCACCCTTTCCAGTGGACGAGTGGCGAATAGGAAGCGAGTGTTGACATATGCGGCCGCTGTGGCTCGGGGGAAACAAGTCTTCAATAACGCCAATTTCTCTGTAAGGGAGGGCCTTCAAGTGTCTGGTGTAGCCGAGGCGAATCTCGCCATAGCGCAAGAGTTGTATCCTCCCTCCAGCCAGCAATACTCTTCGGCCATACCTTCAAGCCTGCTGTTGGAACTTACTTGCCCGCTGGCACCTCCTGCTCGTGATTTACTCACCACCCCTACTCAAGGAGCCGTGAGCGCACCGCCTGGTTTGGAAGATTGCAAAGGCAGATACTCTCGTCCTGCGTCCCCTGCGCCTGGCCACTCCCTTCCCCTTCCCCCTCCAAGAACTCCTCCAGCCAGAACGCCCTTCTTCGATGGGAAGGAAACCATTTGGAGTTCTGATCATGGAGGTCTCGCTCCGCCGCCGACCCCACCGCAAGCGCGTATCCCACTGCCAGTTCCCCACCTCATCCGTACATCCCCGACGCCGAGGAAGAAGACGAATTGGGTGCCACCAGCCAATGATGATGATACGCTCCTCGCTGTGCCTCCCCTTAATTACTCGACTGGACGCCTCCCAGATGTGCTGGACCCAAACATGTCGCGGAATCGTGGTGCCCAGGACGTGGAGGTGGTGCCTAATTCTCCCGCTAGCGAGCATGCAGACAACTTGGACCTGTTCTCTTCCGCTTCTACTGGCAGATCCTCGTAAGTTCCTTGCCATCCGAGAGGCCATTTTACCTAGCCCGCTGACATCCCGCTCTTAGCCCCGCAACGAGCACTGCTTCAGTTGAAGGCGGAGATGGACTGGAAGTGGACATCCCCTTCACCGTTGAGTGGAAGGAGGGGGCAAACGATGCAAAATTCCGGGGTTCCGCTCCTTCACTTTGCGCGACGCAAGACATTTATAACAGAACTGAGGGGCCACCCTCTGCTGGAGGAATTGGAGATGAAGGAAGTTAAGCTTGTAATTGGGGTNAGGCCTCCGGGCGTGTCTCCATCTTCTTTCATCCTATTTGGCTCATTTCCCTTCCCCTTCCGACAGTGGGGCGACCTCCCAATAATGCGGNGNGTTATCCCTGTTTCCTTGAATNGCACGAAGCTCAAGACTTTCGANNTCGCTATGATTGTGGCAAGGGCCTGTGTTATGTATTTCAAGCAGCGTTTGAATCATCCTTCGGTGNGTCTCCNTCGTCCTCNCTTGTTTCTNCGGTGTATCGCCTCAACAGTAATTTCTATACAGTCGCCAGACGTAAANTTGATAAAGCGCNTTCGCCTCTTGGGCGTCTCCATAGTGGATGGAGATATCTTCGTCCCAGTTCTTGCGGAGTGTTAGACTCNNAGNTGCATGAACCGCCAACTTCCCCNTCCTCGNACNATGNATCCTTCCTTCCTTGCCATCTGAATCTCCATATAATCACGAATTTTACGACGTCTCAATGAATCCCGGTGTATATAGCAATTATCCTGTACATTCTNNTCAATTCAAANTGCCTTNGTCTGCATNTCTTNCCTTGTAACATTCCAAGCCGCCAAGAGTCCAAGCGCGCAGCAATGTTTTGCTTGGATCANCGCGTCTGATGACCAANAGTTAGGGGCTATTGATNCCGNCGCTCCCACTCTTCCCACTGAACCACATCCACGCGCGCAGTCCCNCCCATGTCCGAAGCAGAAGCGCCCACNGTNCAGTCCTCTGTNGCAGAGGTATGGTANCTCAAGGAGATNCAGTACGGACCGAANGGGNACAAGAAGACCTACAAGGTCATTACTCAGAACTTTAATGGGTTCGTACACGTCCAATTCANNCACCTTCGGTGGCGAACTGACCNCNNNGCTTCCGCTACTACAGGCCATGCTCGTTTATAGCTATATGTGGGTTGCTNTTCTCATAGGATGTAACGTCCGATGCTGACGAACGTCTCTTCGAAAGAAGGCAATATCCTGATTCTGCGAGGAGAAATCGTTATCGAGCCACCGGAGCGGAAGTCGGTCTCCTACGAGTTCCTATCGCATCTCGTTGCTGAGGCGCTACTGCTTCGCTCTCCGGATGTAGACCCTTCCGATGCGTTCAGTATCATGCCTCTTACGCAAAGTGAGTAGCCGCTTGCTCTTGGCGTTCAGGACTAACTTGGACATCCGGAAGGGGGCATGGACCTGAACCCGGTGTTCACCTCGCCAACGGCATTCAGGCCTGCGGGCTCCGGAGGGGAGCTCAAACTCTTCGAACACGCTGGGATCAAGCTCGTACACGGGTGGCTAGTGGATCCGGGCAGCCAAGAGGCAAGCGCTTTGGAACGGACTCCGGACTACGACACCGCAGCAGCACTTATCGCAGAAGTCGACCACCTCACCAACGGGAAGTTCGTATTGGAAGAATCAGAGACCCCGGATGAACCGGTTGCTTCCTCTTCTTCTTCTAATCCAGCCCCAGCAAGTAACTCCCAGTTAACGCCCGAGCAGCAGAGCAAGATCGCGGATGCCATCGCCGTTCGAGACTTCCTCCAGCACACACAGTCGCAACTCACGTACCATGGCCTGTTCCAACTCGCAGCCACTCTCGAAGCCGGAGAACTCGTCGCCCTCTTCCGTAATTCCCACCTATCTGTGCTCTTGAAGACTTCGGAAGACAGCGAAGGCGGCGCAGGGCTGTACACACTGGTCACTGACCAAGTCTTCCTGCGGGAGCCCTCTGTGGTGTGGGAGCGGTTAGAAGACGTTGACGGTGGATGGTCTACGTTTGTCGATTCTGACTTTGTACGATCAAGCCCCGCCGGGGGAGATTTCGCCGGGCAGACAGCGGAGGATGCNTTGAAGGCTATGGAGATCGCTGAGCAACAATACCAGCATATGGGTGACCCTCACGAGTGCGTAACGATAGCCANAATNTNTTTGGACCATGTGCTGACGACGATCGCTACCACCAGCCATGAGCTCGCCAGACAGCTACAAGCNGAGGAAGACTACCACGCTCGCCGACAGCAGGANGCGTACCTCTCGAAACAGAAGCACCTGAACGAGGTCCGGAACAAGAGCCGTCTCGAGGAGAAGGCCCAGAAGAAGAAGAAATCCAAGGACTGTACTATCATGTGAAGAGGTCTCAATTTGTCCTGATGTTGNCCGGTATTTNGTTTACTTATTTATTCCAATGCGAGGNCTCCGAGGAACCGANTGANNACCNNTCNTGCTTCTGGGACGGAAGNTAAAGGTATNGTNAAATGAACGAGCAACGTGAGTGTAATACCCGAACNAGTCGAAGAAGATAGAGCGTTACGCTCGCGAAGGTAAGCTAACCTCACAGAGGCCTTAATGAAGCGGAATTGAACGAGTTCTATCTAACGGGAGTGTCTATCTACATAATAAAGCGATCAGGGAGGACTNTCNTCGGNATGGTGTCCAGCGAGGCAGAGTCAGAGAANGAGTAAAGTCTGANAGAAAGCTGGTACAAAAGCAAGAGATGCAACGCCTGCCTGAGACGAAACTGCAAATACATATCCTTCTTTAGAGCCCATGGGCGTTGTTCTGGTGGCTGAANGCGTGNCGATGNTGATGATGGTGCACGCCCCTTCTAACCTTCACCAACCTCTCCTTCTGAGCCTTCGACTGCTTCGAGGTCTGCGGAGTCGCATCCCCATCCACTTCAAGCTCTTCTACCTCAGCCTCTCCAGCTTCCCTTGGCCATGCACCCGAGTACGATTTACCTGGGGTAGGAGTGGCGGATCCCTTGGTAGNCCCAGCAGTCTGAGTGGCATTGGCAACTCCCTTACCNGTCGCAGTCTGAGTAACTGCTGCAACAGGNTTNGTGACAGGAGCAGCNGGAGTAGTGTTNGCCACAGAAGAAGCGGTGGNCGAAGGGGCGAGGGGCTTCGANGTCGATGCTGCAGTNACGACCTTTCCNGTGGTCGTNGGCTTATCGCCTTCGTANGCATAGACGGGTGAGATCAAGGCTGGCGTGACGTTGTCTTGCTGCGGAACNGCNACTCCTTGACCGACGATNGGGTTGTTTCCAGGGAGCTTAGGCAAGGTTCCAGTGGCTGTGGNTCGAATTATGGTTAGACTGNGGAATCCAGGGTCAAGGGGTACAACCNACTTTGTTCGTCGATAGCTTTGGTGATGCGGCATGTCTTATCGTGGTTCATCCCGAAGAGACCTTGCTCAACGCAACAGGTGGGCTTCATTCGGAGCAANGAATCAGTTTCGATGTGGCTAGCTCATGGAGTGCTGTACTCACGTCACCGTAAGGGTTGCAGTGGCACTTGTCGACAGCATTCTGAAGCACACCTCTCTCCCATCCNTTGACAAAGTCTGATGCAAGGGTGAGCCTNTGGTACCAANTTCGGCTGNCGANCACGTACCTGCATGGTACCCATACCCAGTTGGGTCACCGTGNGCGAAACTAGANGACTATCNGNGAGTGATGCGGATGTCGAGTCAANNCAACCTACACAAANGGCTGACTGGGGTTCATNGCGCTCCCGCGAACNCTATCAAAGTTGGGAGTACCCCAGTAAACCTGGTCANTTGTTAGCCAGTTGNTCGACATAGGTCGTGNGGCTGNGAACATACCTCNAGGAANATACGAGGAATCGTCACNGGGAACTTGGGGTCGCTGCATGTGCCACTGTCNGGNCCACCAGAGGGGAAAGCGACATGCGNCTTGTGATCGGGNGAGTCAACNTTCTAAGCAGTNATGGTTANAGATCNTNCAGCTCNATCTGTACAGTATAGCTTNACGCTCACCTTTCCATCCCANCAGCTCGGAAAGTTCTGTNCAGNACCAANNATNANNGTCGTTNCAAGTCTGGAGCGATATATAACTCACGATCTGGGCCCTGATCCCGTTGGGGCAGGATTTGGCCGGGAGTTCGTTGTGCCTGGTGCTCGTTCCGCCAAAGTTCAAGCAAAGGAAAGTNACGGCTTGTTGGGCGTAGCTCTTGGGATCGTAAGTCCGTAGAGCCGCATTCCCTGATATCATCCTGAACTAAGGACGATGTCAGCAATCAGGNNGCCATGGGACCGAGGNCCNTGANNNNGAGAAGACACCTACNTCGTCGGGGAAGGCTGTGGTGGTTCCGGGCTTGTCGCTGAATAGATAGTCTAAGGACGCCAATNGTCAGGTNAGAGGTAGNTCCNCTTTCATATNATAGNNTNCGAAGCGTACAGCTACAAATGANTTAGCATCGTCGACCACGGAGACGGAACAGTGNCTTACATGACAGCGCCGCCTTCAGCACTCGTNACACTTCCATTGGCCCAGCTATAGTTCCGACGTNAGATGAGCCANNNAANNNAGACCACNCGAAANAANTCACTGGAAATAGAGGTGCTAGAGGGGATAGNATNAGTGGNATACNCCCNCATGCGCGAACACAAACACTCACNGGGAACCANTANGCCGACTTGTCTTGAGGAATTGGGATGGATGTGCAGGCACTCTGTCGAAGAGATGCCGTAGTGACCGACATNCTGAAATTGCTCCCGCCGAGGACTATGAAGAAGCATTCAAGTTGGTACGCGAGTTAACCGAGCTGCCTAAACGGTGGATCGCGATCGACGAGGCGGCATGACGACATACCGGAGTGGACATGGCTTGATACCCCTCCGGGAGTGACGACAGGGTCGATTCGCTCGGTGGTGATAAAATCCTCTGCATCGCGATGTCAGGGCAGTTATCAAGAGCCACGATGAGANTACTCACCAACACCCATAAGCCAGTAGCCTTTCGCAGACGCAGCCAAAGCCGTCAAGGCAAGAGACGTTGAGAANATCATGGCGAAGGAGAGGAAGTGGCAGCTCCAGCTGGACTGTAAGGAAGGAAAACCTGTAGAGACCGTCTTTATAAACCGTGAAGGAAAATGAGAGGAAAGAAGCAGAAATGAAGAACGCGAGGACACCGGCTAAGCGAGGCTTTACCTTTGTTTGGCTTGAAGCCTCACGTCCATTCCATGGCACGTCGAGGAACGGATGAGCTTCTCTGAGATTGATGAAAGTTGTACCGGGAACACGAAGCACCGTAGAGTTANGCTCCACGATAGGTAACNGCCCCTCCGNAACCATCCATGACGCCTGTATTGAGCTTTCGGATGAGCAGCAGAGGCGAGCAGACCAAGAATGTTCAGCCCAGGTTCCGGCGGTGCATTCGAAAGTCGCTCATCTTCTGTAGAGATCATTTGCTCGGGGATCGTTGAAGTGGAGNGACGCTGCGAATCCCNTAAAGGCGATTCCGCTCCTTTAGACGTACCAAGTTGCCATGGCCATGGGAAACGTGCGTAAAAGTTGCCACNCAGGGCGGACCGGTACCGCTGCTGAGAAATTGAGCGCCTCGCAGAACGCGTGCCACAGCGATGAGCTCGAACCTCAAGCCTCTAGAATGTGATAGATCACGCTGTTNCAATATTGAATGATACCATCCTCAAGGAGCCGCCAGAAGCTCGTATTGAACCGCCGCGAGCGGCGACGTTGGCGAAAGTCCTTAGAGATTGTCGCTCGACCCGCCTGATAGTGATCCACCGGGAGTCCAGGTGGCGTCCCTATGCAAAGCGACGACGACGGCACTGGAGCCTTGACGGCTCAGGAAGAGTACCCGGCTCATATCAGCGGCCGGAGTGCCTCTAACCACTCCTTCGGAATCGCTGGTCAATGTGCATGAGAGCGTTGAAAGAGAAGAATGTTCGCACCTTGAAGAGACTGTGCTCTCCTGTAGAGCTGCCATATTCTGTTCATCTCTTCTATTTGCTGGATTCGCAGAGCTCGAGAGTTGCATGGCAAATTCCTCGCTTCCATCTTCCTCAGCCGGCAAGCCTAGAATAACAGTGTCGCCGGTGAGCAAGGGTTGAAGGCCGCATGTCGACTCAAAGTGAACCAAGCTCACCTTCTGAAACTCTCTTAGTTCCAGGAAGAGCGGAACCCAATTTGAGCATGCAGCGCGATTTGAGGCAGCCGTATGATCCCGTCAGCGCTCAGAGGAGCATATCGCATTGTAGCAATCGTGGAGGAGGCACCTGTCCCGAGGACTTCGTCGGATTCCGAAGAGCATCCCACAGGCAACGCTTCTAGATAAGATAGTGTACTCGGCTGACTTTGAACTCGGGAGCGAGAGCGATTCGCGGGCTCCAGTAGGGTTCTCTGTAGACGCTTTGAAGGGTTGCAGTGCATGTCCTGCGAAGGCGAGAACGCAGCGAACCACGGACGCTTAACAAAGGGGG
>JANDKE010001036.1:0-17362 GCA_027627275.1 Coprinellus aureogranulatus
AACTCCTCGCATACTACGAACAGTACGATGATCGGCTGACTGGATCCCTTATCAGACGCTCGATAACGACACGGCGCAACGCCTGGCTGGAGAGAACCCAGACCACGGTACAGAAACCTTGTTCAACGCAATCGAATCTGGCAACTTCCCTTCATGGACAGTGTACATCGTGAGTCCGCAGCACGTTCGGTTCCAATTCCGATCCATATCTAATCTCTCCATCTCATTGCGTAGCAAACCATGACACCTGAGCAGGCTGAGAACTTCCGTTACAACGTTCTTGACCTGACCAAAGTGTGGCCCCACGCGGAGTTCCCTCTGCGACCGATTGGGAAGCTCGTTCTCAACGAGAACCCCCAGAACTACTTTGCCGAGATCGAACAGGCTGCTTTCTCTCCCTCGCACCTCGTTCCTTATATCGAGCCTTCGGCAGACCCTGTCCTGCAGTCTCGTCTCTTCTCGTACCCTGATACTCACCGCCATCGTCTCGGCGCTAACTACCAGCAGCTTCCTGTCAACGCGCCTGTCGTCCCCGTCGCCAACTTCCAGAGGGATGGTCCCGCTGCTTTCGTCAACCAAGGCAACAGGCCCAACTACCAGAGCACAATTCAGTCTCTTTCCTTCGCTGGCAGGAAGGGCACCATCGAGGCGTCCGCTCGTGACCTTGAGAGGGAGGCCAAGCATGAGAACTTCATTGGCGGCGCTTGGCGCGACTTGAGCCAGATTACTGAGCGTATGTGACGAAGTCGAGTCCCGGCTACAATAGCGCTGACTTCTTCTCCTTCCTAGTCGACTTTGAGCAGCCACGAGCTCTTTGGCAGAAGGTCTGGAACGACGCCCAGAGGGAGGCCTATGTCAAGAACCTTGCAGCCCACCTCGGCAATGTCAAGAGCACGGAGATCAAGGCCAGGCAGCGTAAGTGTCACTCAGTACACCGACGTTACCGGGACCATGTTCATTAAAGACGCAATCTCTCCCTCTAGTCGCCATCTATGCTGCTGTCGACAAGAACCTGTCCGATCGCATAGCGGCGGCGATCAATGCGTCGCCTGTCCAGCCTCTCCAGGTCAAGCCTGTTGCCGAGGCTGAGAGGTTCCGCCCCAACCTTGGGTGCGTTTCGTCTCTGTTCTCCGTTCAACAGTCCACTGATAATGTTTAGCGCCAGTCTCAAATCTGCCAGGGCTTTGGCTTGAGTAAGCTGTTGGATTCTCAAGATGCCGCAGGTGATGATGTAAGTGCGAGAATGTGTATAATAGTCTGTACAAATATGAAGCTTGAAGTGTAACATACATCCGTTTTACGAGATCGAACGAGAGTTACTACCGTGAGCAGGGTGTCAAAAATGGTTGGAGTGCTTTCGGAGAGGATGCAAACAAGAGGACAGTACCCAGAGCCAACAGCGAATGAATCTAGATTACAGATAGAGTGAAGAGCAGAAGATGACGGAATTGGGTCTCTCTAGCATCTCCAGCGCCTTCTCAAACTTTTCCTTCAATTCCGTATTTCCGATGACTTTGGCGGCCATGGCCATCTGCCTCAACAATTCACCCAACCGTCTGAACACCCTAATCAAGCTCCCCTCGAAAAGCTGGTCTGTAATCTTACAGATCTCGGAGAAAGACGCACCGCGACACCATTGAATCACGGCGTCCATGAGCTCAACCTTGAACGAGGAAACGTACTCCTCTTCGTCAATCGTTAGTTTGGATTCCTTGGAGACCTTAGCAATCCGACGAGCAATCTCCTGCATTACTCGTAGAGGTGCAGCGAGTTCTTCCGTGAGCTTCGTCGTCTGGTCACTCTGGCCATAAAGGTTAGATTAAATGTAAACGAAAGCGAGAGTCGGAGCGAACCTTCTCGGCGAAAACGAAGCAGCTGAGAAGAGCAGCGCATTGTTCCGGCGACAGGGTGTTGAAGGCGCCGTTGAAGATGAGTTCTGTGAGCAGAAGTTCATCTCCCGAGCTGATTTCGCAGGCTACTCGTCCCTTCACGTCAACGATATCCGCTGAAGACGTGAACCCAAGTCGACGCAGAACACGCTTGCGACATTTGAGTTCTTCCAGCTGAAGAATATCGTGTGTCGACTGTATCCGCTTTTTCAATGCGCGAATGCGCTCCTGCGACTCCTTCTTCTTGGCGAAGAGGCTGTAGCGCTCGGGTAGTGACGGGTCTTTGTGAAGGGGACTTGAGAACATCTTCTTCTCCATGATATCAATTTTCTGTTTGCCAACGTGGGTCAGCACTTTGAGATGGTGTCCATACAGTAGGACGTACATTGATCAGCTCTTTGAACTTTTCATCCTTGATTCCCATATTCTCCACGGGGTCAAGCAGGGCGATACCTTTGGGGAACCGTCTTTGAACCTCCAGCACACTTTTCCATACGGTTTCCCTAGCCTGTTCCGGCCGCAAGTCTTTTGGTAGAACAATTCGCAAGTGGCTAATGGAATCGATTGTCGAGAGGAGAACAGGAACCACTTGCGGAGAACCTTTGGTACCTGCCGGGCACGGTTGAATGCCTTCGGGTGCGGCGCGAACAGAATCCCTATCTTTCACAGGCGAGGAGCCGGGTGCAAGGTTGAGGAGAACATCGATGATGTATTGTTCGTGAGGGGGTAGAGAGTCGACAGAAGGGCCAGGTCGGTTCTACTATTCATCAGTCACAAGCAAGAGGGCGGCAGGGGACGGAGGGGCGAACCTTTGGAGGTAGACGTTTCTGGTAGTTAATGACAACGCCCCACCCATAGTCAAGCTTTTGGTGCTTGACCTTGACTAGACGCCCCGGGCGCATGAAGGGGAGGGAATAGGCAGGGTGTGTGATAACCTCTCGGAAGTCGGCGTTCATTCTGTCGAGCTGTTGCCGGTATTCATAGTACTGAGCAACCAAATCTTC
Source organism: Coprinellus aureogranulatus (assembly GCA_027627275.1). Lineage (NCBI taxonomy): Eukaryota > Fungi > Basidiomycota > Agaricomycetes > Agaricales > Psathyrellaceae > Coprinellus > Coprinellus aureogranulatus. The sequence continues at coordinate 2,894 of JANDKE010001036.1, forward strand.
GTCAGGAATGACGATGGAATTCTGAGCTTCTTGCTCCTGGCGCAGCTCTACCAAAGGCGTCAGCTATAAGTGAGTGGACGGCTAGTCCACGACGGCGTACCTTCTTCCAGCTTTGGAATACCGGCGTTGCTTTGGAACTGGAAGAAACATCTCTCAAGCATGTACTCAGGGCTGATGCCCTCGACTTTCATCAAGTTGAGAATCATGTTGTACCCAAGATGGAATGCCGAATCCAGTCGATCCGCCTCTCCCTTCAACATACCCTTCGCCGCTGACGGTTCCAATTTCTCGTCACACATCATAATGACCACTCCACGATCGTCGAGACCACGTCGACCTGCGCGCCCAGACATCTGGATATACTCGCCTCCGGAGATGGTGCGGAAATCCTTTCCGTCAAACTTGCGTACAGACGTGAAGACGACAGTCTTTGCAGGCATGTTGAGACCAATAGAGAACGTTTCCGTCGCAAAGAGAACCTTGATCAATCCCTCCTGGAACAAAATCTCAATGACTTCCTTCAGAATGGGTAACAAACCGCCATGGTGGAAACCAATGCCACGGCGGAGGAGAGGTAGGAGATTCGTGATTTGAGGCAGGTTGCGGTCCTCGGGTGACAGGTTCTCAATCGCATTGTTGAATATGTTCGTGGTGAGTTCTTGCTCGGCTGCGTCGGTAAACTCAAACTTTGACAGCGTCAGGGCGAGGCCTTCACATTCGCGCTTGCTGAAAGAGAAGACGATAACTGGGTTGTAGTTCTTCATCATAATCATCTTGATGATTTTCGCAATGTCCGAGGGCCCTGCGAACGGATGAGCTATGACATGGTGTTGGGGGCAAGGCACTCACCCTTCTGGCCTCCCTTTTTCGTCTTGCCCTTTTTACCCTTGCCTGCCTTGGGGTCAGCTGGGTCTTCTCCCTGGCTGTCTCCAATCTTCCCCATGGCCTTTGCGAAGTTGTCTTCCCTGAATTCACTCTTCTCGTTGACCACAAGGTAGATACCTTCTCCTCCGGCGGGGAACAGGTAGTGTTGCAAAGGGGTTGGTCGGAAATCCGTGTACACGACGTGACACGGCTGTTCGTGGGATTTGCAGACCCATTCAGCGAACTGCATGGCGTTGGGGATAGTGGCAGAGAGGAAGACATAGCGAACGCTATGAGGTAGCAGAATGATAGTCTCTTCCCAGACTACTCCACGTTCGGCGTCTCGCATGTAATGGATTTCGTCGAAGATGACCCAGGCGACTTCGCGCATGATCTCGGAGCCTCGGTAGAGCATGGATCTGAGAATCTAATTCAGTTAAGCGAGGGATTAGATCGAAGGGCGCCTTTCATGCGTACCTCAGTGGTCATCACCAGACAACTCGCAGAAGGGTTAATGGTAACGTCTCCGGTCATGAGTCCAACGTCCCCGAATTCCGCCAACATCTCTCGATACTTTTGGTTGCTCAATGCCTTTGAANCATGGTGAGAACCTAGANGAACGAGGAAGNGGGGCGTGGCACTCACCTTGATTGGACTGGTGTATATAACTCGCTGTTTTCTATTGAGACACTGTGCNATAGCGTATTCGGCGACGACAGTNTTGCCTGCAGAAGTATGTGCGGATACCANNACACTCTCATTGCGCTGAATCGCGTACACTGATACCCGCTGGAAAGGGTCAAGCTCNAACTTGTATTCNCGGTCAGGTTTTGCGGGTGGGACGTGTTGGGATATGGGGACATAGTTGTAGCCTGGNGGTACAGCNACTTGGTGGCGAACCTAAAGCACGTCANTANGACTAGCCNTNNAGTTNAATNNTACCCATACNTGATGTCGCAGTTCNAACCTCGAACCAGATTCCACCGTGCTTCCCGTCAAGCCTGCACTTGCNGCGACCTCCCGCTTTGCCTCCGTCTCGAAGTCGTCNANAACAATGGGTNCTGGAGACCCTGTCCTTGGCTTCTTTTGNGGAACCTCGTCGCTNGCCNTCCGNTCTTGTTGCATGGAATCGTCTGCAGCATCATTCGTAGGTTCGNGTGCNGGGGGTGACTCTGCTTTTCTTTTCAGCGGNGGATGTGAGGCCTCTTCATCGACNTGCATNGAAGTCTCCTCNTTTTGGAGGGCATCATCCTCATGGCTGTCGTCCAGAAAAGAAAAGAGATCGGTCGACATTGCNGAGAAGTGNTTGGAAGTGGTAAGGAATCAATCAAGAGTTGAAAATGCAGTGGGCGCTTGTTGTTTGTCACGGTCACGCGTCACACTTNCCNTGCCTGAGGTCAAAGCAAATCCTTGAACAGGNNAGTTCANGTTGCACNNATNCCAGTNGNNANCAAAAGNTNGGGTCAAGCTTTCAAGTGTANNGNNNGNCATCAANTATTCATTCCANCNAGTACAGCGNGCATATNNGAGCGTAGCCTAGTGACGTGTNATTCCAGTGCCCAGACAAAGGGTATAATTCAATTCATAAATAGCATTCANGANNAGTGCANCACCTTAGCAGGTACCGGCCTTGACCCAAACTCCAGAGGAACCNCCGGGAACCTCATTCTGGGTCCACCACTGAGCAGTCCAGAGGCTGCCNTTATAGGTGACCTTGGCTCCTCCCGTGTAGGCNGTCTGCAGGTGTCNTTAGCCGAAGGTTCGCAANGGGGTGGAGCGGAACACAACTTACAGAAGCAGACCAAGCAGCAACTCCGGCGCANGAGCCNGATCCNGGAGGGTTNGTGGGGGTGGTTCCCGGGCTGGTGCCAGTTGGCGAGCCGCTCATGTTGTTGCGGATGTTGTCCCATTTGCTGTTAGGGAANCTAGTNGCATCGTGTCNGCAACGGCGGATGGNATGGAAAATGCGCTCANGCTCACTTGATGTGGTTCTGGGTGGTATCAAGCCCGCCAAGCTGAGAGACAGCGGAGGAGACCAAGGAATCGGCTCCAACCTTATCCTGGGACAGCTGCAGAGGAAGTTCACATGAGAAAGGCCNTAANATACTAATTCAGANGNCAACTTACCTCCCAGAACATGGTGCCGGCGAGACCCTTGTTGAGAGCGTACAACGCCTTCATTTTAGCAATGCTGGGAGTGTCGTAGCTGACAAGCTCCCTCTTGACGGGGTCGTAGGAGTAGGANGTGATGTCGGTCTTGTTTTGGTAGACGGTAGCTCCGGCGACTGGGTTCACANACCATAAGTCAATGCAGGAAGAGTATTCTGGGACACTTACGAGGCAAGACCTTGTACGAGTACACTCCGGCTTCAATGGTTCCAGGGCCGATCTNCGGTGNCAATGAGACTNTTGAACAGATCNCGAANNCNGAATGTCACTTACACCGCTATAGGGCAGNCCNAGGCCGTCAGTGTTCTCGAAAGCACGACCGTATAATGGGATTCCCATGTTAATCTTGCCAGCCGATGCGCCGTTGTTCAAGTAGTAAGTGAGGGCNGAGTCAGTGCTGAACCCGGTCCTTGCACCTCCGTAAACGTTCGCCTGGTTATCGGTGTAGGTGAGCCAAGAGCCGGCATAGTCGTAGGCCTATNNTNNNCNNGNGGTTAGNCTGAGCAAATCGNTGNTCNNANNNAGAAGGCNNCCATACCATGAGGTTCCAGTAGTCGAGCGCAGTGTTCATCTGCCTGATGTTCAGGTTAGAGTATCCGGAAGGTCCAGCTCCAACAGCGGCNGTAATGAGGTAGGGGACNGTATCNCCNTTGCGAGAGGCGAGACTNGTGAAGGCAGTGCGCAGCGAAGTAACGAGGTCNGCGAGGCCTTGGCCNAGTTCCTTGGTCGACGGGTATTCGAAGTCAATGTCACTACATCNACGAANGTCAGTCAGCACATAGCTTGGGATACGGNGCAGAGNNCGGAGNGGNGGNTGAGATGNNACCAGGGGACTCACATTCCGTCAAANCCATAGTCCTCGACGAGTTTGACNGCGTCGTTGACAAATGTGTTGCGCGCGGAGGAAGAGGTGACGAAGTTGAAGTGGCCTNCAANGACACTAAGCTTGAGAACGAGGAGCGAGTTTCAACATGAGTACTCACCAGCTTGCGAGTAGGTCCACCCTCCGATAGACAATAGGACCTTCAAGTTACGCTTCTGGAGCTTCAACAAGTAGAGTTGCTTCAAGCAACCGTAAAGGTTATTGCCGGTTTCGCTCCAGGAATCGTTGGGGTAATGTTTCTGGTAGACGTCAGCCGTATGTGCAACAATCAACTTGTGAGAGGCGCTTACCTGCTCATCAGCGTATGGGTCGGTGAGTTTGATGTTTCCACTTGTCGCATCGGTATCAGCGAATGAGTAGAGAATGTCTGTAGGCAACGAAGATGAGGATGATGATACAAACGAACGCGACATGAGCTTGAAGACGTACGGGTGAGCGGGGCAGTAACAATGTCCGTCGGCTCTAGTGGATGAAGCCATGGTCAGTCGGCACTTGAAGTAGTACGACGCGACAGTACTCACGGAAGTTAGCACCGTAGATACCCCAGTTGGTGAAGTACGCGAAGGAAGCCTTGCCGGTAGCACGCCTGTTGAGGTCGATGGCTTGGGTGGTCGCGTTGACGTCGCGTTTGCCAACGGTCATGATCTTGGGTGAAGCCTCCGTCTTGAAAGTCCTGGCGGGTGTCTTGTACGTGTCGGGCCTGCGCATGATCTGCGTCGCGCTCGTGGACAAGAGCGTGTTCAAGAGCATCAAGGCGAGAAGGACCTTACGTCCAAAGCCATCGGATAAGGCCATGGCGACAAGCGAGGAGATAAGGAGGGGAGGATAGCAGTGCCTGTGGGGAGGGAGGGGAAGGGCCGACCTCTGGACCTCTTGCTTCCGGAGCCGTCGAGTATTTGTATCTCTGCGGTTCAGGATGATTCACACATATAATAGGTCCAGTCTGTCCCGTGGGGTATGCACCTCACGCCGCATCTGGTTCCCCCATGGACCGATAGATAGACGCAATGTGCTTGATTGTGCTTCTGGGTTCCTGCCAGCCGGTTCAGTAGGTCATCCACATAACAACGCGAAAGACAAAATCACAGAGACAAGCGCTCAGACAGCCTGCTGACGCAACGATACATACTAGTTTCTCCCGAGGGTCGTAGCGCCACATGGCACTCGCGATATAGAGCAGACAGCAACTGGTCAGACGACATCCGAATTGAACTATGCCCAATCAAAACAGCGTCCGAGACGGATGCCATATGTAGCGGGTCGCAAGCGCAGTGAGAGAGTCCAAGCCTCAAGACAATTCAGGGAAGGGGTCTCAGCACACGATAAGAAAGAAGCAGAAGACAAGATAGCCCCAGAGAGCATCACAAAATCATGCTCGCTGTTCTCCCTGTGATGTCTCAGCAAGTCGAATTTGGTGAGACCAAGCAGAGGCTGAGTCGTGAACAAGATAGGTTGCTCGTTCCCCTTCGGACGGTGGCGTGGAAGAAGGCAAATCAATTCTCGNTCTCTTCGTCTTGCTCTNTCGCTTCCATCCTACAACAGGACGTACAANTAGTCCAGTCAGGGGTCTGNAGNACGCATACTNCCAAGGGTTCGCTGTTGGAGAAGTATGCGTGTTCATGCACGCTCTTGACCATTCCGGGCTGTGGCGAAACGAGAGCGCCCTCTCTTGTTGCCCTGTTCCAAAGACAAAATGATTTTGTCGGGCTTGAGAGGGCAACGCAGATGGAAAAGGAGATTCTCCAGGCACATGAATANGCGATGCTATCGCGTGGGGCAGATCCAGTTGTGAGAACTCCTTCAAATCGAGGTACATACCAGCGCCGAGCCAGTGGGCTACGTGGCGCTAGGNATGGGCGGACCCTTCATGATTCGCAAAGAATCAAGTGCTAAGAAGTCGGTCGGCGCCTCGGGAGTGGTATCGCGNACCCTGAGAAGTTGNGCATAGAAAAGCTGAGCGGCCATGAGAAGAAGCGGAGGACCCCATGCCGGCGACCCAAGACGAGCTGATGACGGTGCAGAACTGAAAAGCATTGTAGCCGAATAAGGAAGTGGAAGGCTATATCCGGACTTTGGAGNCCCGTTGTGGCGAGCGCAATCAACGNTGNAGGGGGCTNCGATGCTCATAAACCCTGNAGGTGGCNNTCAGGTCAGNATATGACCGCNAAAGACACTGTAGAGCAGCAATTAGGNGTGTAGGCTGCCGGCTCCCGCTGAACAAAACAGCATTGCTCGGCGTTGCCATACTCACGCGAAGCAAAGGTACCCTCATGCCACACGGTCAGAGATTCACACATTCTANTCAGTGGGTTGGGGCCGTTAGGCGGAAGGCGAGCCTCAAATGGAGGGCGCTCTGAGAGGCGCGAGGATTCCATTGGACGAGGTGCTTCTCTCGATATGCTTTGCTTCTCTCAACCTTGATGCGAGAGATTGAGAGTTCCGAAGCATGAGGGTTCCAATGTAGATATACAGGCTTGTTGACTCGCTGATATCGGATAAACCTCGTGCAGATGTTCTACCTGCCCAGCCAGAAGCGCTCGATTTGCCACNCCTCGCATGCGATAGGCCATTATCAGAAGGGACTGTACATATTCAGGTGTGTATACAATCTGCTTGTAGAGGTAGATTCGAATTCTTGACATCGCGCCCAATGTAGACACCCTCGGTGAGAGAGTGCGACCTCGTCGGTCTTCCCAAAACCTCACCGAATAGGTTATNATTAGGGACGAGGTATGCTCTGCCAGCGCTGTGCAGCCAGCGGGGGTGGCAACATTCCTGCAGAGTAAATTAATGACCATTATNAACCTCTGGCCCCCNAAAATTCTCCATTCGTCACGCGCTTTTCCATTGAAATTATGTTTGGACGCTCTGCTTATCGCTGGACCGGTACCNTGTAGTGTGAAGTCTCATCAGGACACAGTTACTACTGGAGAGGCTTCTTCATCGATAGGCTTCCCTTATCACAAGGATGCCTGTTACTGGGCTTAGCCTGCCCGGTGTTCGTGGCACTTTGCCTACCCTACAAGGGCAACTTGGGCGAGGTTAAGTATATNCCCGAGCCAAATTAGACGCTCGTCAACGTCATGGAACTTTGACACCCGTGTGATCAAATGGGACTTTGAGTGGATGCTTGGGCGAAAAGCGTGGTGGGTCCTAATAGGCGCGACATAATCAATAGCGGGGAAAGCGNAAGGGTAGTGATAGATATATGTTGTGGTACAGAAACGAATGGAAGGACTCTTCGAGTCAAAAAGTGAAAAATGCGCAGCTAAAAAAGTTTAATGTCCCCGTTANACAGATTGGCCAAGCCGAAAAGAACTTAGAAGAAAGGGTAATGCAGAAAAAGGTATCCTTCAACACAACACGACAACTACAACGCAACGGACAGCAGGAACGACAATGCAGACAAAGGGCGGGACGAAAGCGGGGGCGGGGGTAGATGAGGAAGACGACAGAGCGACAACAGGAGACGGGTAGTTACACAGAGGTTTACGGTTTGTATTACGAGTGATTACGGTTCGAGATGGAATGAGGATGGAGGAGATAGATAGCGATGATTGTCAGAGGAATAAACTTAACATACAAGGCGAAGGTGACAAACATATAAGGATTGCCACCCTCTGCCTAAGGAATGCGCCTGCTTACTTACTGCATGATGAATACACCGTTGTGACTCGGCGAGACTTGGTCGTTCCGTCGGTCTGTCGCCGGACTACTGCGCGCGGGATTTCGTAATGGGGACTGCTGGGAATCTGGAGGCGATGTGGGTCTTGGCAGCCGGTTGCTTCAACGAACCAGAACAGGAACACACCCGGCCGCATCGAGCCAATGTCACTTCGCTAGTTGTCTATGGCGGCCCCATCTGAGAGAAAAACGACACCTCATACATCCACATAGATTAGGAGAGGTTCCCCAACGCCCTCTATCTCTGGGATTACGCATTTGAGGTCAAATGCTTTGGCGAGCACAATTTTGAAGATCTTCTGCACGTTTATTGATGCCGATGTTGAACAGAAGATGAGAGACGCATGCATTGCCTTTGCGAAGCGCTTTGCCTATCGGTCATTACGGCCATAGTCAGTGCTGCCAGGGGTGAAGACATGCTTAGCTCGCACCTGCTTCGTAATCTCCTCTTGCTCGTCGCGAGGGAAAGTCGCAAATTGGTCGAACTTGGTCCCAATTAGAAAGGGGATTGCGGTCTACGATGCGATATTAAACGATATGTCGGGAAAGCAATCGGAATGCACACCTTGTTGAATCCCCGCGCCTGTCGATACCACTCCTTCACCGAGTTGAGCGTTGACTTTCGGGAGAGATCGAACATGAATAGAATGGCGACTGCGTCATTGCAGACTAGAGGTAGCATATTCACGAACTCCCTCTGCCCTCCAAGATCCCATATTGAAAAGGTGATGGTCGTTCTCCTGACAGATATTGTCTTTTCCATAAAGTTGACGCCTGGGGTCCGTGCATGAGCAGAGACGGAGCAGGAACGGAGGGTGAGGCGTACCCAGCGTCTGGATGTAGTCCTCATCGAAACTTCCTTCCACGTATTTGACCATGAGGCTGGTCTTTCCGATCTGCGAGTCCCCAACCATCCCTACTTTGATGACGACGCTGCAATGAAGGTTTGCAATGAGTGACACACGAAGCGGCGCGTCTCATGGCCATGCGCACCTATTGCTTTCGTCTCCATTTCCGCCTTGGTTGTTCTGACCGCTGGGACCTGCGACTGCTGAGGATTGGGAACCTGACGCCGACGCCATTTATGATGACAAGATCCAGGTAACGTGTTGGATGTTGAAGTCGATTATAAGCGCTCGAAAGGCCGAGAAACGGAGGGGGACGTTGGGGAATGGGTATCAGGTATGCGGAGAGACCGCTTGCTGTGTTGAACCGCCAAGACTGGAGAATACGGAAGGAAAAGGAGAGACGGTTCAATGGCGCACTATTGAGACGAGGAGTATACGAGCCAGGACTGAGCGCCGCTGTGCTGTTGACCCACAGCGCAAACCAGAAAACCAAGAGTAACCTCCAGGCGCAACCACGAACCGACCGGCCCCAACACGCCATCAACAGGTACACAGGAACAAACATCGCGCTTACGGCTGACTTGAGATCACGTTCCGTCCTTTCTTACTCTCCACGACGTCGAGCTCGAATTGAAGACCTTTGCAGGGGGTGGTGACCGACATATCCATCTACGGCCGAAGTCTACATTCTCCGCCCTGCTTCTACGTGCCATGCCCAACAGTTAAGTTGCAGGTTGGGAGGTTGGATCGTCGTGGTAAGCAAGTAACGCCGGTGCTTTCCCTTGACAGCTCTGCAGAAGCTGGGTGGACTCGTTATTCAGGTCTCAGATACACCCAACTTGACTCTAGTAGTCTGTCGTTTATGCCTCGTGCAAGTTCGTGGGCCCAATGCGTTCGCTCTCAAGTATTCCGTTCCAATTAAACAGTCTCCAGGACCGCCTGCTGGCAGTAGAAGTGAAATTGAATGCATACACACACTGACCCCTGACTAGGTACCTTTTCCATTCCAATGCCCTTCCCCACCTTTCAAATCTATCCCTGGATGTGGTTTGCAAGCCCACGGTCACTCGAAGTTCAAACCCAATCGCGGTAATCAGGGTCCAGGGAGTCGTCCCATGACGGGCGGAAGCCCTGAGAGTTCTAGTCCTTGCCCAGCTGCCGCGTATCTCGAGCAAAACCAAATGACGCCATCCACCGTTGACCCCGAAATCGTCTCTCCCCAGCGTCAGCGGAGTGGGCGGCCTGTTGGGCGGCCTGCGCAGTTCCAGGTAGTACCTTTGGGTGCTTCTCGCCATCAACTTCCGTCCGAAAATGCTCTTGCGACCACGCGAACGACGTTGCGGGGAAACGAAGGTTTCGCTCCCTTGTACTCGACTGGTTCGGTGATAACAAGGAACTCCAATCAAATCGCGCCAATATTCATTACGAAAACAAGCGCTCATGCTTCTTCAATCTCATGCCTTACGACGTTCATCTGCCAACCTTCAAACGGATAAATATATCGGCCAATCTTCGGGCGGCTTTGCATGACTTTCCTCTCACTGTGCACCCACCTGCATACAGATTGCGTTAAGCTACACTTTGCCTTCCCATGGTCCTTGCCTACTGCATACCCGCTCCAAGTTCTCTGGCGTTTCTCCGCAACCTGGCGATCACGAGAGGACGTCCTCCGAACAGGAGCCGTGCTTTACGGGTGGCCGTATGATCTAGTCGCCATATTTCTTGCCGTATCGAGTCCCCGGTCCAACACACATAACGTGTTTCATGACTGAGAAGGGAGTGTGTCATGGCTTGAGCGCGTTCTACGGAACTATCTCGCTGTTTGTTAAGCAGGATCTGAAATTATTTATGAGGGCAGGCTTTCTCGAACCTGGTCTTTACCACCGCCTCCCGCTATGAAGCTTGGGTATACGGCACTGGGGCTTCTGCCTCTCATCGGGCTTGGTGCGTCGCGTGCAATTCAGGAAATAGCGCGCCCATACTGAATGCTCTTCTTGTAGCTCTCGCCCAGGACTCATTCATCGACCCGGACAATGGCATCCAATTCTGGGGGACCACGGACCCTGTCCATGGCGTCACCTACGGCTACACGCTCCCTCCTCTGAACGCGGGGTACGATGAATTCATTGGTGAAATTGTGGCGCCCATTGAGGCCAAGTGGGTTGGAGCTTCTCCCAACGGTGGAATGTTGAACAATTTGCTGCTCGTTGCTTGGCCCAACGAAGGGAAGATCGTCTTCTCTCCTCGCATTGCTAAGTACGTCGTTGCGTAACGCTGTGGCAAGACGACGCTCTAATTCCATCCGTTCCATCCACAGCTCCTACACGCTTCCAAGGTAACGCGCACATCCATCTCACCTGCTCCTTCGGTGGACTTATACATCGTTCCAGAGTGTTGGAAGGACCTGTAGTTACCAGTCTGCCATCAAGCAAGGTCAATGCGACACATTGGAAATGGGTTTACCGCTGCCAGCATTGCATCAGTGCGTTCCTTTGTCTGTACCGAGCGGTATTCTTGGACTAATTGGCCCCCGCATAGCATGGGAAGGCGCCAATGGACAGGTCACCCTACCCGTCGACGGTTCAGGAGCTGCTGCATGGGCATATTCCTCCGTCGCTGTTGCGAACCCGTCGGACCCAGCATCGTCGTTCTCTCAGCACACGGATTGTAAGCAGCCTCGGACTTGACAGCTTCTTTCGCGTGCTCACATCGCACTCGACAGTCGGTTTCTTCGGTATCGACTGGGCCTCAGCTCACGTCTCCAAAGCACAATACGACGCATGGGCAGCCGGACAAACTGGAACTCCTGAACCTACGCCAACCACCACCACCACACCACCTACACCTACTGGCCCTACGCCAACTGTTGCTGTGAGTCGATGTATTGCCAATACATCTCAAAATCTGCGACTAACATTGTTGTGTACGACTCTAGCCCACTCCTTACGACTACATAGTTGTGGGAGCAGGGCCTGCAGGCCTTGTTACTGCTGATCGCCTGTCGGAAGCCGGGAAAAAGGTTCTTCTCATCGAGCGTGGAGGCCCTAGTCTTGGCACCACCGGTGGCACCTATCAACCCGATTGGCTGAAAGGAACAAACGTAAATATTGTTCTCATCCTCCTAGAAAAAGGTATTTTCTGACATTTTTGCCATAGTATACCAAATTCGACGTCCCAGGCCTTTTCGGTAGGCTATTTCCTAGTTACCGGGAGACCGCCGTACTCACATGCAGCAGAAACCATGTTCCAGGACAGCAACCCCTTCTGGTGGTGCAAAGACATCAACGTCTTTGCGGGATGTCTTCTTGGTGGTGGGACAGCTATCAATGGAGGGTGAGCATCAGCACATCTTGTGTCGTTGGACGTCAAGCGAACTTACCTATCTCTTAGTCTTTACTGGTATCCACCTGACTCAGACTTCGCCACTGCCAACGGCTGGCCTGCATCTTGGAGGAATCACCAGCAGTATACCAACAAGTTGAAGCAACGCATTCCCAGCACAGACCACCCCTCGACTGACGGAAAGCGATACCTAGAGCAGACGTATGATGTCGTTGAGAGACTCTTGAGGCCTATCGGTTACCGCGACGCGGTCATCAACGACTACCCCAACTTCAAAGAGAAGGTCTTCGGTTATAGTGCATTCTCTGTACGTTCAAGTGCCACTCCCCCATGAACGAAGTAGGCTGACAGGGAGTCCGCTAGTTCATCGATGGCAAACGTGCCGGGCCCATCTCCACTTATTACAAGACTGCCGTTGCTCGCAAGAATCTCGTATACAGCCAGAATACCCTCGTGCAGCACGTCGTCCGTAACGGCTCCAGGATCCTTGGCGTACAAACAGACAACCCTTACATCGGGCCCGCCGGCTTTGTCCCTCTCACGGAGAAGGGTCGTGTCATTCTCTCCGCTGGTTCCTTTGGTTCCGCTCGGCTGCTCTTTAAGAGCGGTATCGGTCCAAAAGACATGCTCGACATCGTTAAAGGACACGCTACTGCTGGTCCCAACTTGCCCGCAGAGAAGGACTGGATCGACCTGCCGGTTGGAGAGAACGTCTCGGACAACCCAAGTATCAACTTGGTGTTCACGCACCCGGAAATCGACGCGTACGAGAACTGGGCGCAGGTGTGGTCCAGCCCAAGGAAGGACGACGCGGAGCAGTATATCAGGGACAGGTCGGGTGTCTTTGCTCAGTCCTCGCCTCGGTGCGTGCTGTCCATGCAACTTACTCTATCTGCTGTTCTGACAAGCTCACCAGACTGAATTTCTGGCGCTCCATCGAAGGAAGTGACAAGAAGGTCCGCTGGATGCAAGGTACAGCCAGGCCTGGTGCTGCTTCAGTCGAAACCCAGTTCCCCTACAACGCGACGCAAATCTTTACTATCACGACCTACCTGTCTACTGGTATCACTTCGCGTGGAAGGATCGGCATCGATGCCGCATTGACCGGTCGCGCTCTCAAATCCCCTTGGTTCGTTGACCCCGTTGACAAGGAGGTGTTGATCAAGGGTATCAATGAGATCCTCTCGAGCGTTCGATTTGGTGAGTCGAGCCTTTAATTCATTTAAATGTACCTCTGATGTTCTTGTTCTAGTCGATGGCTTGAAACTCATTACTCCGGACAACACCACCACCATCCAGAACTACGTAGACAGCTACCCCACGGGCAACCTCAACTCGAACCATTGGGTGGGCTCCAACTCGATCCTCAAGGTGGTCGATGAAAACACCAAGGTCTACAAAACCGATAACCTCTTCGTCGTAGACGTAAGTTTGCTCGTACTCGTCTGCCCATGCCATCTCACTAACTTAAATCCAGGCGTCTATCATCCCTTCTATGCCCATGGGTAACCCACAGGGCTCGATTATGGCAACGGCGGAACAGGGTGTGGCAAAGATCCTCGCTCTCAGTGGAGGTCCTTGAGATTTCTGTAATGCTGGGTGCTCAAGCCAGGCTCTATAGCGTTTTCTGTGGATATCTACTATCCCAACTAAACTGTATACTTCTATGATACTAGCTTCCTGAATTAAGTTACCCCGTGGACAGATTCTGCAATGATGTGTGCCTCTGGTAGGGCATTGCTTGCCTACTTGCTACTCGCTGAAGGGAGCCCGTGGATGTCTGTTCTGTCTGCGAGGGCGTTCAGCTGAACAAGAACAACAAAGCTTGGCGTACTTCCAGAGACAGAGCATTAATGGGGTAGTGGTAACCTGGGTCGTTGCCATCGACCCGCCGGGGGTTCGATTCCCCCTTAAGTGCATGCTAAGTTTTGCTTCTAGGCTTTTTGCTCCTACAAGATGGAATCTGCAGTGTAGCAAGTGTCCATGAGGTAGGTTTGGTCTGTTTGTATGTTTCTTAATGCCTCCCATAGTCCTGAACCTCCTTCCAATCTCCCGAGTCGCGACTCTCACTTGAGCGCTCTCGCTGGTCCGCACCTCCCTGCCACACTCTCGTAGAAACTAATCTAGGGCCAGCTGAGGTACCGTAGCCTCAGTTATGCGGTATTGAGATGACTCAAGATTGGATTTTGGAATTTGAAGCTGCTACCATGTCTCCCAACCGACGATGACAGGGGCAACTTGAAGTTACTATTAGTCGAGACTCGATATCAGGGTGATCGGCGTATGATCACAGTCGGGGAGCGGTACTAGTCCTTAGCCAGAATACATACGCCCTAAAGTCCCTGCCAGTGGCACCCCCGCAACAAGGATAGGCGCCCAAGGCTGGGCGCTAGTGGACTGCGGTCAAGTTGCTTTGACTGTACTCGGCAAACACCGACTGAGCTTCAAATTTCTTTTCCATCATCCTTGCCCGGCGTCACACTTGTGCCATTCGATAGCAGCTCAAAATGTCGCAACAACGGACACAACTCTGGGCAGCGGAAGCCGATATCGACGAGGACATCGACCTCAACCTCGCCATTGGGAGCTATGGCCAGAACGACCAGTACGATGATGGTGCGTTCAACCGGTAGAGTTGGAAATAGTTTTGACAATAACGCCTATCTACCACACAGTGCC